>JBBPCS010003643.1:0-12081 GCA_037974645.1 Hollardia meadi
TGTGTGTGTGTGTGTGTGTGTGTGTGTGTGTGTGTGTGTGTGTGTGTGTGTGTGTGTGTGTGTGCGCGTGCGCGCACATAATTGTCTAGCTTACAGCAGCAAATAATTGGTACATTTTTACATCGTTTACCTCCAGAGCATGTAGCTTGCATGATCCTTTACTGTTGACTGTTGATGTTAAAAACATATTTTTATTATTGTTTTTTATAATTGTGTTTTTGTTCAGAATGTCATCATAAAGTCCTCGCATTTTGTACAAAAATCTTACTTTTAGCATTGAAACACAACTATTTTATTGGGAGCATGAGGGCAGTTTATATTGCACAAAAATAGACAAATTCAATCAATTCATTGTATGAATTGAATTCACTCCCTTAACACATTATTTGCGGTAATGAGTTATTGTAAAAATCATCTTCACAAAAAAGATTTCACAACTTTTGCCTGTTTATCTTTGTCTTTGTGTGTTGTATCTCATTTTATATGTAATGTTATAAGTATGACTGACAACTGATGCTGACCGACTACAACATCAGTTGCTTAGGCAAATAATCCAAAATAATATTTGTTTAAGTTCAAGTGACAACGCCAGTGGACGTAATAATTGTGACCTGTTTCTGCGGGGAGCAAAGAAGGAAAAAGTGATTTTGTTACAGAATCACTGAGTCTACAGAAGAAGGATGTCGGGTTGGATAGATAGGTCAACAAAAAGCAGGAAACATATTTGTTTCCTGTTTACTATTGACAGTGAATGTTTCATTTAATCATTTAATCATCAGAGGGCATCGAGAATGATATTTAGTTGTTTCATTTGGTTGACTTTTTTTTTATATGAGTGAAGTTATTACGCGCTGATTTCAATTAAAAAACTATTAAAGCCGAGAGGTAAAAACTAGTGTAAAACCTGCTAAAAGCAGTTGATGCTGTTCTACACTGATCAATGTCCAGGGGCTTTATTATGGGGAAAACCATTATAGAAACTTGGCAAGAGAGCATCAAAATTAAGATCAGCTTCCTGTGTAAAATTTATCTTTTAAGTTTGGTTTTGCTCAGGGTCAACTTGCTCTCCCGCCTATGACTCGGCAGATAAAAGTTTATGCTCATTTAAGTATCCTATTCCCAAACCAGAAATTCCAACATCCATGAGAGCTTATTCTACAAAGCCCCCTGGTGTCAGGTGAGGGGAAAAAAAACATAGCCTAGTCATGTGTAAATCCTTGGGCACGGACTATAAACTGTGCTAACGAATTAGCAAACTGTGCCCACAGGTTTAACAATCCGTTCCTTTGGTTTAGTAAACTGTTCCCCCGGTTTAACAATCCGTTACCTTGGTTTAGTAAACTGTTCCCCCGGTTTAACAATCCGTTCCCTTGGTTTAGTTAACAGTGCCCACGGTCATTGCTTAATTGTGTGCACAGTTTACAAATCAATTTGCTAATAATGTCAGGCTGCCCGACCGTGTCCTGCACATGCACGAAAGTGGTCCAGTCATTAAAGTAAGGTTACTGCAAATGTGGCAGTTCAAAATTACTCATGACATAAATGACTACCCGATCGAAGTTGGCTGCCCGTCCGATCTGCGCATGCCAGATTTTTTACGTCATTTTGAGAGGGGTGGTTGGTATCTGTTGGCAGTGAAATTCACTATATAGTAATGTAGTGTTAAAAGATTGTACTGCAATGCCTGAGAAAGAGCCCTCTGTCAATATTTAGATATATAATATCTATATATAATAATATAATATATATAAATATATAAATTTTTTTTCTCAAAACCTCAATAATCCTAGCACAGATTATATACAGAAAAAGCATTTGCTGCCAGTGTTTTGCATGAACTTTTCCTGTTTTATAATTGCACGATAATTTTGAACAGGGACATTTGCGGGAACCTTACTTTATTGACTGGACCACTTTTGCACATGTGCAGGACACGGTCGGGCAGCAGGGACTGATCAGGTACTGTCATTATTACCAAATCCGTGCCCACAGTTTAGCAATCCGTTCCCAAGAATTTGTAAACTGTGCACACACTTCAGGGAACGGATTGCTCAATCGGGGAACAGTTTACTATACCGAGGGGACAGATTGTTAAACCCGTGGGCACAGTTCGCGAATTTTCATGTATGTGCAGGACATGGTCGAGCAGCCTGACATTATTAGCATATCTGTGCATATCACGGATTTGTAAACTGTGCACACAGTTTAGCAATGACGGTGGGCAATGTTAACTATACCGAGGGAACGGATTGTTAAACCTGTGGGCGAAGTTTATAATCTGTGCCCACAGATTTACAGATGACTGTTTTTTCCTCACCTGACACCAAGGGGGCTCCATATTATTCTAGCAACACACTGACTGCAGCAGCCCTTTGTCTCCAGCTAACAAGGACACCTATATTCACATGTGTGTGTGACCTCTGGTTTGAACTGCATGTTTTTCCTCCCAGTATGCAACAAGGTAGAGCAAACCTATCATCCCCTCAACAACAATGCCCTTCCCCCAAGCCACTGACAACAGGTCAAAGAGGCCTCAAATTATATAAGGAAGAAGATGAGAGGAGATGGATGTCTTAAACAAATGCCGATCTACTGCAGTCCCACCTGCTTCTTTTCTCTCCTTTGGTAAGCCCATGATCCTCTGTCCGGAGGAGATATTGGAAAAATACAAATGCAAAATCCTCAGCCTCCCTACAATTCCACCTGGGAGAGCCTTGAGCTGTTAGTTAATGAATGGCAAAGAGAGAGAGAGAGAGAGAGAGAGAGAGAGAGAGAGAGAGAGAGAAGGGGTTTATAGTTTGTATGTGTAACGCATGAGGACATCTGGTTTGATTGACCATAACCTTTTTTTTATGTGTGTGTTCCCAGCACAAGAACTGAATGCTATTTGAATTGGTCCATCTGGGACCCTGATCCCACCCAGGTCCCATCATCAGCTCAGGTGTTCTATGAATGTGATTTATTTCCAAACAGAGAGATCCAAATGAAGACGAGGCAGGGACCGTTACAAGTGTCTGAAGAGATTGAAAGACAGACAGAAAGAGGCAGAAGTGAAATCATAGTAAATCCCAACGGAAGCCAATCTGTGTTTGCTTTTGGTTCTATTGAATGCATAAAATCAAATGACAGCAATGACAAAAACTTAGACCACACATACTGTATGTTGTTTTTAGGGGAAAATACATAAAATGCAAACAAATACAGAACACAGCTCAGAAGATGCTTGCTTGTGTTTTGTGTATTTAGTTGTTTTTTCTGAAATGGGATTGATCTATATTAACCACCGTACACACTTCGGGAATTGAAAAAATAAAGAAAAAATAACCGTACATAATCCAGGCAGCAATTACATTTCCTTCACATACTTGGAAAACCAATTCAGTGTAGGAGACAGAGCTGTACATGGACAGACACTAAATTGTAACGCTCACTCTTTGATTATGCAATGAATGGTATTTCCATGCAATGCTTCGCCTGAGGCAGCTCTCTTGGCTGTATGTTGATGTGAAGGCTATACAGTCAGAGGCTATATGAGATTCTCAGAGGTTACAACCTGTAACTCTTCCTTCATTCCCTCTCTACTTCTCTTGAAACCTGCAGCTCTCCTTCGTAACACCAATGACCTCCGGTTTCCACGGGGGAATCAGGCAGGGCTGAGGGGGAAAATGAGAAAAGCAGGGATACAGTGGTGTGTGAGACACAGGCGTGTGTGTGTGTGTGGCTGGAATGTAAATGAGCTTGACACAGGGTGTGAGAAATGAGAATGTTTCACACAATGACTACAAATGTGCCCATTCATTATTGCTTCACTTCTTTCATTTGCTCAGTGAGCTTTGTTTGGACCTGTCTACCCCTCAGTCTTAACATCTGTGGACTTATCGGCACAGATGTTTCTGCGGTGTGATCGATAAGTTCCTCGGCCTGTACAACCTGACCTGTCAAACATGCTGACGTGACGTGAGTGCATGTTTGAGTGGCCATGTGGCGTGCAGTACTGCACATTTCAGCTTTGAAAGTTGAAATGCGGTAAACATCTTGCACACTGATACCCATCGTCAGTATCATCAGAGACTGTCTGATAAAGAGCAGTGTTGCTTGAAACATCACCTTGGTGCATTAAATAAGTGAATCTCAAAGCCCTGCAGTGTGAAGTGTGCTCCATGTTTTCATGTTTATTTCATGTTCTACCCACTTTCAACTCAGCACCTGCCCTTTTTTGTTTTGAATGTGCGTGCATGCTCACATTTGCATTTAGTTGCTAAAGCTAGAATTTGCTCCCTGCAGGTATTGGGGCTTACACCTGTTCTTTAAACATAAACACCACCGGGCTGCTCTATTTACCCTTCACTCGCCTCTGTCACATGCAGTTAGATTGCTGTAACAATGTGATTAATGGTTTGTTGCTCGTCTTGAATGATGGAAAATAAAATATGTGAGATTTATGATGAATTTCAATATACATTACAAATTAATATGTACTGGATGACCATTTAATTAAATGCCAGACTGTGTATATTCGGGCTCAGGTGAAAAGTCAAGTGTGTGAAATAGGCTTGGTCAGTATTGAATCAAGGCGGAAATTAATTCTCTCAGCTACTGTAAATGAGATGTACTCCATCACAGCTATGACAGAGGCATTATGGGGAATGAATTCCGTGTCATCATGATGATCCTCCTTTCATACAGTATAATGTGATCCAGAATGAAGAAGTTGAACTGTGTGAAATTCAGCCCTTCTCACTCGCTCCCTCTCGCTCTTGCTCTCCCTCATGTGCAGAACTATTGACCTTGGGACTGGCTGTAAAAGAGCTGACGGCAGACACGACTTTTCCCCTGTCAGCCACTCAAGAGTGTTTTTTCTTGTTTCTTTAGTCCAGTGATGTCGGCCAGAACATAAATTAAGCAAAGAAAGGTTAGAGGAATATGCTGAACTGAATTTTGGAGAATGTCATTATAATAATATTGTGACACTGTTTGACCACTAACAGCATTAATGGTAGTGTTCAAACATATTCAATTTAAACCTGGAAGTGCAGGACTTTTATCATATGAATCAATGCCCATTACATTCAAGCTCTTTGCCAATGAGTTCACACAATGCTGATTAAACCTATTATCGCCAGATAAACCACTGTATTTCGCAGTATGAAATTTTTAAATCTCGAATTTGTGGTGATTTTCACACACTGGCACAATGGTAGCAATGCATTTCAGTCAGACAGTAAAGATTGGTTTGCCAGAGCTGACAGGGAGTAAACTACAGCAAATAAGTATGAGAACTTATGGCGCCATAAGCACATTGACACTGCTTGTGTAATTACCCTCAGTACCAGAAGTTCCACACTGCAGGTTTAAAGTTTGCAAGGCTTAGAATGGAGTGTTGAATTTACAATAAGATTTTTGAAAAGTTGAGTTTGTAAGTTATAGACATTTTAATGAGGAGATGTTACAACCCTGATTCCAAAAAAGTTTGAACACTGTGTATTGATAGAATATTGATAAAAACAGAATTCAATCATTTGCACACAAACTCTGTTTTCCAAAAATGGTTTTATCCGTTCTTGAGCCCATGTAGTAACATCCTTTATACAATCATGCGTTTCACAAAGTGTCGAACCTCTCCACATGCTTGTTTGTGAAGGACTGAGCCTTTTGAGGAAGCCCCTTTCATACTCAATCATGATACTGATCACATGATCACCTGTTACCAATTTCCCTCTTTACCTGTGGAATGTTCCAAACAGGTGTTTTTTTGAGCATACCACAATTTTCCCAGTCTTTTGTTGCCTCTGTCCCAACAAACAACAAGTTTGAAATGTGTTGCTGGCATCAAATTCAGAATAAGCATACCAAATCAATGTAGATGATGAGGTCAAGCATTAAATTGATTATCTTTGTATTGCTTTCAATAGACTAAATGTCAAAAAGGATTAGCAATCTTACATTTATGTTTTACAGCGTCCCAGCTCTTTTGGGGGTTGTACATGTATTATCTTTAAATGTAAATGTAAATGTTTCTTACCTAGTTATCTGTCCTGTTTACATTTTGCTGACCTGCAACCTCTTGTAGTTGTGCAAATAGTGACTGTCCTCTATCAGAAGCACAGAAGGAAGTCGTCCCAACTTTAACCAAGTTTTCCTAAATATAACCAAACCCAGCACCGCCGTTATATACACGCGCATAGAACGCTGTGCGTAGGGCACCAAGTGCTGGAGGTGGAAAAACAGCCTAATGATCCTCTTCAATCATAATGTTAAGGATGTAAATTTAAGATAAAGCGCAACTAAAATAGGCACAATCAGAACATTATAGGAATAAAGCAATACATAATAAACATAGTTGCCCAAAATAATAGACCTAAAATGAATCACAGTGCTCCTCTCCCAGGGCGAGGTCCACATGGCTTGCACTCGCAAGTCTGACGGGTAAATTGATGCTGCCGCGACAATTCCTGATATGGCCGCAAAAAGACAGCAGGAGTCAGGGACAGACAAGAGAAAAAAGTATAAACTGCGGGATGACGCTCGTGCATTGCTTGCAGGTATGTTCAAAAATGTTAATTTACTTAAAACGTGTGGCCTGTGTGTGCATAACAATAACATTAAGTCCAACAACTGTCACTGCAGACAACTGCCTGGGAGATGCTCACATTTCTTCATATATGTCCAAATCTCTGGATTGCTCTACGTATTGCATTAACTCTCCCAGTTACAGTTGCCTCTGCTGAGCGAAATTTTTCGAAACGTAAGCTGATAAAACATACCTGCATTCCTATCATCAGCATCAGTGCAGAACTTGCTCAGAAGCTGTCATATGATAACCTATGAAAGCACAAAGCGATGCTTACCCAAATGGCCTGCAGCGGGTCTGACCAAGCCCTAATGTTGGAGGTGGCTGATCAGATAATGTGAATCATTTCGTAACAGTCATATTTTTTGGAAGGGATTTTCCTGTAAGATCAATGAATAGTTGTAGCATACAATATTAATTTGAATCTAAGCTTGCTGAGACATTTAGGAATCTGATTGAAATAAGTTAAATCCGTCCTTTGGCATATTGCAACACATTGCTGACAGTTAAAAAAAGCAATTTGCGAGGGTGGTTAAAAACATTGAGTCCCTATTAGGATGGTTCACAGTAATGAAGTGCTCGATTGGCAGGTCTGTGTCTTGCTGAGTTTAGATAAATTGGTTGTGGAGCGCAGGATGTAATTAGCTATATTTCCTGCCGCCAGCACAGGACCTGAAGCATGGAAAGACTGACTTTGTCACAACTCAGTAATTACACCGGCCCTCTCTTTATGTTTGTCTGACCACCTGCATATATAAGGGTATACACAAAATGCAGAAATGTGCAAAGGGACAGTTCCTTGCTGTGTTTTTGTTCATCCAAATCATTCCAGTTCATAGACTCAAAGTATCTGCTGCCATTATCAATACTGCTTTATAGAAAACTATTAGATTGAGTAATGTACCATCTAAAATCTTCCTTTTTAGCTTGTAAAATGGATGTAAAAATGGAGGATGTGGTCAGTTTCAATGCTGTTACAATAGATCCCAAAAGTGATGAGTTTACAGAGGGGATAAAAAGGAATGAAAATGTTAAACAAAATCCCTTCTTTAGTGTCAAAAATACAGTAGGAAGTAACTGTTGGAGAGAAGTATCCAGGAACCAATCTGTCAGCTGCAGTAGGATTTCAGACTATAAAGAACAAGCTGGTTATAAAGTACGATGAGCAGAAGATGTGTGCTGCATTGTGTGCAAACTGACACATGCACCTGCTCATGTTCTTGCTGCCCTCGTTTTACCAAACATGGTTGTGATGATAAATATAATTACTGCCTATATTATGTTCACTGGCTGTATTGCTACATTCTAGTACCGCACAGAAGCACAGTAGCAGGGAGGTGATCGGCGTCAATATTTGTCTGTGCCTTCCAAAAATGTCACAAATCACTGTTAAAAAAAACAAACACTTTCAAGCATGAACACTATGATTGAAGTTTGGATAGGTTCAGGCACAAAAACAACTTGGTCTTCGGTTTAGGGAAACATCTTGATTTTGGTTAAATTGACTACTTTGCTGAGGTTAGGGGACCTTTATCATTATGGTTACAGTAAATAAATGGTGATTAAACTTATGGAACAATCGTGGTCATGCTTTAAAAAATAAAATAAAATTGTGGGTTTGATACATGAAACAAACAGTGATCTCCCATGTTTAAGTACAAAGTTTTGTTGACCCATCCATCAACCCCAGCCTCATCCTTATGTGGACTTTGTCACATAATGTTTCCAAATAATACTTAAAGGAGCAATTTAGGCTGTTGCTCTTTATTCCTGGGTCGTCAAATACTGACGCTTTGGGTTGGTAGATTGGGTCGGCCACCAATCCAAGACGTCAGTATTCGATAATCCGGGTAATCCATAGCGTCAGTATTTGACGACTTGGGAATGAGACTCAACAATCAACTCAGTTACACATTACTCCTGTAAGGTTAGCTAAAGATTGTGGTTTTACTTTGAATGAATATACACAACCAGAAAAAACTTTTAACAATGCGTTAGTGTCTACGAGCAGATACTGTATTGCAAGAGCAGATACGGGGTAACAAATTAAATTCAGTGTCAACAAACATTTTCCAGATGAGTTTAGTATAAAAATTGTATCACTTTGCAAATACGCACAAAAAAGGGTTTCCTAATTAGTTTGAAAGTAACATGTAATTCGGGTGATATTATGTTTCTCTCAAAATATATTTGCTTATTGCAAATTTGCAAAGAAAAAGTATGCGAATGCTATTAATTCAGACAGAGATTTCAGACAGAAGACTGTGTACTTGGCTAGGAAATTTTGCAAAAATATGACAGACTGGAACATACTGAGCACACAGATGGAGAGTGAACAAGTAGATTTGCTGCAGGAGTTGTTTGGGCAGTGTCTGTTGTTGACAGTTTGATGGTTTATTTTGCTGTGGAGTCTAATCTAACGCTAAGTGACCACAGCCTATGTTTCTAGTGAAGAAGCAAACCACAAACTTTTTTATACAGCTAACTTTCAAGTCTACACTCTCCAATCTGTTTATGGTGAGCAATGTTGGGTAGTGTTACTTTTAAAAGTAACATGTTAACTTTAATTGGTGGTTGGACCCACAAATAGACCATTCATGCTCCACTGTCTCCCAACTCTGCCAAGGTTATAAAATCTTTCATGAAAAAGTCTGCTAATCCTTATGTCTGGTCCTCAAGTCAAGTCAATTTTATTTTTTAGTGCCACTTCATTACAGAAGTTATGTGGCGACACTTTACTTTCACTTTACCATGCATTTACTTATATTGACTACTTTCTGGTTGATGACAGGTTGCTTATGTAAATACGATGCTATCATTTCATTCGACCATGCTCCAGTTTCCATGACCATCTCTTTCAAAAATGTCATTAACATGCGAGCGATGTGGCGTTTGAACACACACTTGCTTTCAAATGAAGACTTTGTGGGCTTTTCTTTGCTGCAGACTGATCTTAAACTAAGCTCCAGATGTTTCTGCCATGGAAGATGTTGAAGGTCTATATTAGGGGAGAGATAATTTCATACACAGGCTATGAAAATAAACTTAGGAAGTAAAGGCGAACCAAGCTGACATAACAAATATCTCGACTTGATAATACCTAATCGGCCTCTCAATGCGCTTAGGTTTACAAGCAGCGACTGTCACTATAGACCGAGCTACTGAACTCATAATTCAGGCAAAATCTCAGTTTTTTGAACATGGTGACATTTCCCATCAGATTCCCCAGATTCGAACAAGCTCAGGTATAACGACTGACTCTTTCTAAATTAATAAGGTGTTTCAGGAGTTTTATGTAACTCTTTACTCATCTGATCATAATTCTACCCCTGCTAATTCTTTTGATGGGGTGGATAACCCCCCTATTGAACAAGCTGTAGCAAGCAAATTATAGGAACCAATCACTGTTGGAGAACTACTGCACTGACATCTCCACAAAGGAATTCATTTGGAGCAAAAAGGTTCCCAGACTGTATAAACTATATTTGAAGAGACCTAGGCTACTGAGAGGGATGGCTTTCTCAAATATCTGGTTTTACTTTTGGGCTGCAAACATCAGGATTTTAAAATGCTGGCTCTGATATAAAGCCTTTGATCCCACTCCTACTTGGCTGGCTCTAGAGGCCAATTCAGCCAGTCCTTTGTCACTGAAAGCTTAAGCACATGCTCCTATTCACTCATCTATTTCTTCCTATATTAAGAACATGCTGGTTAGGAACTCATGTAAGATCTGGCTTCAATTTAAGTGATACTGCAGCCTCCAGTCCTTGTCTATCTGTGCTAGTTGCTAACCATGTTAATCCCCATCCGTAGTAGGCGATGCCTTCTTGGTTTGGTCAAATTTGGGGATCAGTTTTTTATTATATTTACATGTTTGCAGTTTTGTTCGCAACAGTTTCCTGAGTTTCCCAACCTACCCAGTGGTTCACCCTTAGATAGTTTCCACAAACCTATCACTACCTTAAATGGTTAAATTTCTGTTATGTATAACCAAATTCACTTAATGTGCCCAGAAGCATTGAACTTCATAAGATCTTTGGGTGCGGGATCTGTGGGTGGAAATAAGATATGAGTATACAAATCCTCAGTTTGTGCAAAACAGGTTCTCATTCAGTGTAAATTTATACATCCCACTTACAACACTACAGCTTGATTAGCTTTAATCTATGATAATGTCTCCCCTGCCTGTGACAGGTGTCAGCAGTCTCCATCATATCTTATTGATTCATTTTGGCTTTGCCCTTCGCTATTCAGATAATGGTTCGAGTTTTTCAATACCCTGTCTGAATTTATTGGTAAGTGGATTGAACCCAATGCTTTTCCTGTGTTGTTTGGTATTCACTAACTATCCTCCATAAGCCCAATATTGACCACCTGGAAATCAATGACACCTACCTCTCATACTCGTTGGATAATGATGTCCTATATTTTATCAGATTGGAAAAAATCCGGCTCTCAATTAATGGTGGTTCAAGTAAATTTGATGACCTTTGGGGTCTCTTTTTTCAATACGTCAGAAGGATTCAATTCCGGAACAGTGTGTACGTTGGGTATTTAACATGTTTTGGGTATTGTGGTACTGCAGGCTCCAATGTGTACATATTTTATTGTCTAAAATATGTGTCTGTTTTTTGTTGTTGTTGTTTTTTCCTTTTCTATAGGGCATTGTTTCTGGTTATGTTTTCAACGTCCTTGATTAACTTACTTTTAACTTCATTCCTTTCTACAAAAATATTAATTGTGACTAATCATTTGCTTCTCTGTTTCTAACTATTGCCCAATAAACAAAATTTCCAAAAGAGTAACTTTTTACATTACAAGATTACAGCCAATAAAACATAACTCATTATGTCACAACACTGAGAAAAGTAACTTGTTAGAGTATTTTTGTGTTACCATTAAAGAAAACCCCTTTGGGATTTAGTTTCCTGGGTTCAAGCTATGATCACATACAGACATCTTACAGACTAATAAATAAACAAAATAACAAGAAACTGTCAAGAAAGGAAATAAACCTGTACCTATTTTCCTTATGTTGTTTTTTTCCTGATGCCTCTCTGCCTCTCAGATGCCTGCTGAGAAGCAAATCAAATCAAATTTGATTTGTATAGCGCCAATTCACAACAATCTCATGTCACTTAACATGTAGAGTAGGTCTAGACCACATTCTTTATTATTAGTTAATTATTAACATACAGAGACCCAACATTTCCCCCATAAGCAAGCACTTGGCGACAGAGGCAAGGAAAAACTGCCTTTTTAGAAGGCAGAAACCTCGGAGCAGACCTGGCTCTATGGTGGGCGGCCGTCTGCCTTGACCGCAAGGCAGCTCTAACTCGTTCCATGGAATCAGACCATTAAATTAATAAAATGACAAAAAAGCCCCTAACAAGATGGTGAAACCTAGTATATGGCTGGACCACCATTATACTGAACAGTAATGTTGTCAGGACACCCAAAATTTTGACTTTGATACCAATACCCAGTTTAGTATCACGATACTCGATACC
>JBBPCS010003644.1:0-12080 GCA_037974645.1 Hollardia meadi
GTGTGTGTGTGTGTGTGTGTGTGTGTGTGTGTGTGTGTGTGTGTGTGTGTGTGTGTGTGTGTGTGTGTGTTGTAATGACAAGGAAGGGAAAGAGTCCTTCAAATGGAGGTGTCTTGCTATAGCCCCTCTAGCAAGAAATGGAATACATTTTCTATACCTGACCTTTGACCAGACCCAAGTCAAAAGAATATTTTTTTTACCAGTATCAGTAAAGGTTTATTGTTATTTAGAGAGAGAATAATGTCTGGATGATGAGCATGAGGTCATCGTTAGCAGAAGATGTATCTCACAGACCCACAACGGCTTTTCTGGAATTTGCAGATGAGCAAAAAGTAGTTAAGTCAAGTCAATTTTATTTATATAGCGCAGAATCCCATCTCACAATGCCTCGGTGGACTTTACAATCTGTACCGAATATGACATCATCTGTCCTTAGACCCTCAATTTGAGTGAGGAAAAATACTCAAAATAAACCCCTTTTAACAGGGAAAAATGGAAGAAACCTCAGGAAGAGCCACAGAGGAGAGATCCGTCTTCTTAATAGGTAAGTCATGACATTGTTTCCATCCCACACAGTCTAATCTTATAGGTCAAAATGTTCAAACTAGGTTACCACACCCTTGTACCATTGACATATCATATAATTATGCTAAATCTATTGTACTCTATTGTGAGTCTTTGCTGTTGCACCTGAAGAAAAAAAGGATTGAAATCTTTCAATTTAAACAAACCAGACTAAACAGTCTGCAGTCATGCTAGAAGCTCTGTGATGCTATACTGAGGCATATTGCTTTGAGCTAAATGCTAACGGCAGTGTGCTGACATGCTTGAGACTTTTAACTAAAAGCCAAACATGTCAAATGCTGGTGGCGCTATGGGTAAAGTCAGTCGGATCTGTAGAAAATTTTATGATTATCCATCTAGTTGTTGAGATATTTCAATCTGGACAAAGTGGTGGACCAACATTACATTACTGTCACACCACTAGTGTGACGAAAGAAGCTAACGTCAGGCCCTGAAACTTTGTAATAAAAAAAAAACCTTTATTAGGTACATGGCTTATTTATGAGACAGTAAAAAAGTCAGGATTCAGTGGATGGCGGGAGAAAGATCCAAGAGGGCCAAGGTCATTCAGATCCATCCTTGAACTGAAGAAAAATGCGGTATGCATTTGAAAGCTCGGAAAAGCTTTTGAGCTTAGAACATTTTGATACACAATTAAAAAATTGACTGATATCATCCCTTGGTCTTCATCAGGGGTCAATGTAGGGCTAGTGGATTAGAGCAGTGATGTGGGACTGAGAGATCACTTCGGGAGGTAAGAGGTACATGAGAGTGGTAGAGAAAAGGCCAGAGGAGGGAGGGATGACAGAGGAGGAGGAGAAAGCAGGTACACTGCACTAATGTGGGGAGACAGGGCCAGTCTAGGGAGCATCTGTTTTTAGAGTCTCTCCATCCATCCTCTATCTCCTGATCCCCTCTGCTTTTTTGTACGACTGCATCTATCTCTGACGCTCTCTTTAATCTTGTGGGGGTTTTTTGTCCACAGTGAGCCCTAAACAGCCTGTCGTTTACCAACAGAAAGCACAAACCAGGAGCTTCTCCCAGAGGACTTGATAAGGATAACGGCGAGCCGCGAGTGGATACAGCAAGGCTACAGTTATTTTTCGACAGCCCAGGGTCAATCAGGGCTGCTCTATTTGATAGCTGAAGACTATAAAAATATTCATGTTATTACAGTCAGGGCCTGAGAAATGATTTGAAGCATGTGTGTGTATATGTGCATGGACCATTATTGCATAAGAGATTAGTGTGTTTAGGGCTGGTGCAGAAACAAGGATTGGAAAGGAATGAGGGGAAGTTTTAGTCTTCTCGTTTGTTTCTCTTTGCAGGAAAAGAGGGAGGAAATCTGGAAATATCATTCAATAATTGAGGGATTATTTCATGGCTGTTGGAATTCAGCCACTTGAACCCTGCTCTTTGTAGAGAAAAAAAAACATGTTTCCTCTGAAAAATCGCTGAAAACATGCCTCACATACTCCTCCCATGTCCTCCACTGAACCCCACAACCACTTTCCTCCTGTTTGCCCTGGACATGGAGGCTCCAAGTAGCAAGATGACTGCATGATTTCATCTTCATATTTCACTCAGTGAGAGAGAGAGGTCCTGGGAGCGTATTAAAAAAACACACATGTTGTTACTGAGGCCCCTGGGTCAACCCTGGGCTTACAACAAACACTTAAATGTAACACCATTAAAACTTACATCAGCCATGATCAGGAAGGAAGGAAAGAGAAGGTGCTATAAAGTCAAGAACTACACTAATATCAACCCTGGAGACTGTCTGAACTTCACTTTGAGACCAGCAGTAACAAGCAGGATCATATCAGAAACATGACTTTTGGAAGAAAATCCTGACATTTCTGGCACACACACTGGTCTGCTGGTTTGCACATTTCTCTTCATACTCTCCTCTTACGTATGTTGATGTAGGACCTTCCCACAGATCCTGGTCATTAAAGTTTATAGTTTTTTTTGCTCTCTCCAAAAAGATAGATGGATCCCAAGGCCAAGAATGATACCAGTTCCTAGCTAGTTCCCTAACTCTATCATCGGTTATTGGACCAGGTCTTGATGGTGGTGGGGTAGGGGTAGAGACGAACACAACTGCTGCAATGCAGATCTCACAGGAACTGAGCCTCAGGTGAAGTTAACAGTTGGATTCAAAAACTCTGGTAACCAAACACAAAGTCATTAATTGTTCCCTGCTGTCTGGACACCTGGTACTGTTGTGTCTGTTAATCAATCACCAAAGCAGTACCCACTCAGTCCTTCATTATACTATGGTGCAGTTTCATGTGCTTTTTGTCTGTGTGCCATTGTGTGCGGTGCTTCACTGCTGTGTTGCATGTCTGTGTGTGTGTGTGTGTGTGTGTGTGTGTGTGTGTGTGTGTGTGTGCAGAGGCATGCATTCTGAAGTGTCTGCGGTTGGATTTGCTGCCAGCTAAATTGCCAACAACTACACCATCCAAAATACAACACGATTCCTTCGTGCTCACTTCAAAACCACCGCTCCCACCACCTCACACAATAGGCCACAAATCATGCGCTGCCACTTTCAGACAAAGATGTCTCTGGCAGATTTATGTCACACTGTGAAATGCTATGCTATGCGAAGAGCAAGCAAAATTTCCAGCAGGAAAAACATAGGGAATATTCCTTTTGGCATGAGCATCTGAACAACTAAAACCTGCTTCTATGCGTCAACAAAGTTAGTTCCACCACACAAAACGTGAGTATACTGCAGAAGCATGTTTACATGCTGCAGTACTGTGTGTATAATGATGAGTGATCGAAATCACTACATGACATGTCGCCTCTGATATAGATTGTATCTGCTTTGTCAAAATAACCACAGATACTGTATGATGCATGGTAATTAGTTTAACAGTATTTAACAGTCCTGGTATTTTAAATGCAATGTGTGTGTTTACGGTGACGATAACCTCAACTGTTTGAGGTCTGGGAAATGTGTGTCAAGAAGAAAAAAGAATAACAAGGCCTCTTCCTCCAAAAACACACCCTGGCGGGGAATGCAGAGTCTGGGGTTTCACCTCAAAAAATAACTACTTAACCTTTGTGAAAAGCACTTAGCAGAGAAAACACGCCAACCTGCACCCATGTCTGTGCAGAATCACATGATGTTGCAGTTCCTCATCACAACACACACATTGTTCATCACTTCGCGCAGCTGATGAAGTGTGTGAGTGTGTGTTTGTATGGCCATGACACAGTCACACACCTAATAAGGCATGCGTCTGTCCCTTTAAGTCATTATGGCCACCCTGAAAAGCCACGTCTCCTTGACTATCAGCAATAAAACTGCAACACACGGAGATAGATGATAACTCTAAAACCACTAACAAGCACTGGATTTATTTTAAGAGCAATTATCCACTGTCTGCATGTGTAGAAGACTCTGTAAGTATACATGTGTTTAAGCTTAAGCTTGTCCTGGAAACGCAATAAAACGTGAAACATTAACAAAGAGACAGAATAGGAATACAAAGAGGTAAGGCTGGGTATTGTTTAAAAAAATTATGGATACAAGTACCCTTAAAGTGATACGATACCAATAGACTACTTCATGTGAATCATCATGTGAATGGAAGCATTCAGTTGCAAAAAAAATGGCACCACTGAACTGCCAACTCCGTCAAATACACTGTGCCACACTGTATGACTTCACCACACCACCGACTGTAAGGGTCATAGCTGCTGTGGGAGTGGTCCAGTCAATCACTCGCATGCTGCCCTATTTCCTAATCACTCTTGCAGTCTGAGGGTGTTTTAAATCCTTGAAAACATTATGTCTAAATTAATCAAAAGAGTTTATTGATCAAAATTACTTTGTTTATAGGTAGTCAATGGCAAAAACAGGAGGTGGGAATAACCCTAAATGAGGCTGAGATGCACGGGCATTTAAGGCAGGATTGCCCTAGTGGCCTCTTGGTGTCAAAGTATTAATACTTTCACTGAAACAGAGGTATTGAAAATACTACAGTAAGATCTATCCTTATTTGAGTGAACTCAACAGGTTTCTAAATACAGCACAGTTCATTCATTCACAGTTCAATTCAAAATTCAGTTTGTTCATACATTCCATCACGTGTTTCATCCCAGCAGAGGGGGAATGCAAAAAATACACACACAGTATATTTAAAAAGAAAGTTCAAGCTGTCCTGTGAAGTAATTTGCACTTATGCTCTGATGATTAAAGTCCTGCCATGTAAAGAGCACCAGAGTGAGAGCGAGGGAGGACCAGCAGAAGCAGAAAGAGTGAACTTTTGGTGCTCGCTGGTGATAAGAGCCAGCTAAGCCTGTCTGGGAATGCTGTCTACACACACTATCTGTAAATATCATAGCCCACATTAGCCAGTGGAACACTATTAGCATATCTAACAGCAAGCCTTTGTGCAGTGAAAAGCAGCATTATAAAAATACCGCAAACACACAAGCATGTCATACCTGCAGTCAGCTTCCCTGATTTTGGCACCATGTGGATGGATTATAGTTTATTCCTAGCTGCGATTTATAGTGTATTTGTGTTTCATTAATTAGCATTATGCTTTATTCTTGTATAAAATTAGCTTGTGAAGCATGAACACAAACATAAATTCAAAAGAAAAAGCCACCTAAAAATCATATGACTGTAAAAATGATTTGCCTTGTGGACTGATACTTACAGAGATTATAAAATCACCACAAATAAAAAGAGCTTGATGTGCTCTATTACATTGACTGTAATATAAAGATGAATGACATGAGAGCTTCCCAAAAGTGAAGCCAAAAAATCGGGATCGCCCCCTGTTGGCTGGCTGCAGAACAGGTCATAAACCCCTCCTGCTCCATGTTATCAGATAGGCCATGCGCCAAACTAAAACCTCAAATAAATTTTTCCCAAAGATTTTATGTTGTTCTTATCACGCTGCTGATCTATATTCAAGTGTTCCTTTTTCTGATAAGTTTGGTTTTATACTATACAAAGCGGGTGAAATGTCATGATTGACAGCTGAGCCCTGCTCGCGATTGAGACGAGTGGGTATGTGGGCGGGAACTACTGCACAGGCTATGAGTCTAAATGACGTCACCAGCGCAAGATCGATTTTGGCTGGAAGTGAGTGGAGACGTGTTGTCCTTATTTATGTCAATGACCAGCTACTGTCACTGTGAGCAAGTCTGAATCATAATGTATGCTATATATTAAAAATAAAGAACTTGTTGTGATGTTTTTTTAGTCAAACTACTATTTCTATTTTTACTATTTTTACTGCTATTTCTATATTACTATTTAGAGTGTTTTTAATGGAACTATTATGGTGAGATTATGATTTTGCTAATGGTAATATCCAATAGAATAAAAATAAATCAAGCATTCTATGCCTATTCAGCATTTATTTTATCCTGATGTAATCCATGCAGGTGGCCTGACAGATAGACTCAAGATACAATTGATACCCTGGTCAGTGTGCAGCTAAATGACATCATTTCCTGCAACAAGGGACATTGTTTCCTGCAGTTAGCATACATCAAAACCGAAGACAAAACCTCCTGCTGCCCATCTACGCACGTTATCTGTGTGTGTGTGCGTGTGTGTATGTGTGCGTGTGTGTGTGCGTGTGTGGTGTGCGCGCGTGTGTGTGTGTGGTGTGTGTTTCCTGTTTAGTTTTGCCTCGCTGACACAGTCAACTGTCCTTGAGACGCTGCACATGGAATTTCAAATATGTCTCCTTCCACTTCTATTGTGTAAAATCTCTAATATCAGTACGGACGTATGCACACATTCAAAAACATATACATATACACACACACTCACAGAAGCTCTCTATTTGTCTGCCCCCCACAGGCGCAAACACACGCACCCACACAGCTTTCCAACCGACCCAGATCATTGCAACAATGGCAAGTCCATGTCTGTTGTCATGCCAACCCTCCCCCCGACCTTTGGCCTCTGTTTTTAAGCAGATGCACCCTGTTTCTTCTGAAGAGAGCAGCAGCAGCTTTAAAAGGGACACAATTCCAACCCTGCACAACTTCACTCGCCTCATTATCTGACACAATAAATCTTCGTCTGTGTGCGTGTGTATTGTGTGACTGTGCCGTTAGGACCGTTAAAAAACAACTGGGGCTCATGCGGAAAGAGCAACTCTGGATTGGGCTGCATCAACTCTTCATGAATCTTACTAGGTTTTTGGGGGTTTGTTAGAATTTGATATGCATACACGGAGAAATATAACTTTCAGTGGTAGCAGCATTCATGCAGTTTAGAATGAGAGAGAAATTATTATACTAACCTAACAGACACTTTTGTTCATTTGGGCTAAGATATTTGCATAATGTTTTGTAATGCAAAACCCTTACTGGTTTACATCATTATTAAACAGCATTTTAACAGCTTTTTCTCTTTACACGAAATAGGTCGTAACTTTTATTAGCAAGCTATCTTTCATGTAGTGCAGTTAGCTATGTGATGGTTACACCTGGCTGTTCTGTGTACAGATTAAGTATCTAATAAATCTCCATTTAGTGATTTCTATTATCACTAAGCTACGTTTGAATTTAGCAGGTGCAACTGGATATTGAATCTCTCCATTTGTGATTGCTAAAACCCCTCAAAAGCTCCCTTAAAGATAACATGTACAGAGCAGGAACATTATTTATGTGTGTGAGTGTATGTGTGTGTGTTTGCATGACATGAATCTGGATTACATCACAGTTTGAGAATTGGGCTCTGATCTTCTCTCTAGACTATGCAAACAACGCTACCTACAGACAAATGTGTGTGTGTGAATCTAAAAGTCTTTAATGCGAAGAAGACATGTGTCTTCATTCACATCCATACATTCACATGTCAACACGTCTAATCTATTATGAGAACATTGCTGCTTTTTGCCATATACATTTCCCCTAATCCCTCCAGCAACTAATGTAGGATTAAATTACCATTAGTCAATCTGACTTCTGATCATTCAACACATGAAGAAAAGCTGACCTTGTGTCAGTTGCTACAGTCGGCCTCGGGCTAATTCAACGGAATGTGTCACCTGATTGCAAATAACTGTCTGTATTAAGACTGAAGGATGGAACGCACACATCCCCCGCTTTACACACTCATAACACCGGTGTAATATGTGTGTGTTTGCGCGCATACTATTTCTGCATGACATGGCAGCAAACAGGAAGCTTATAGGATCAGCAAAGCTAAATAAAAAAGAAAAGGCCACAGAACAGGAGCAAAGCAGGAAATCTGTTCAGACGTGGAAATTTATCTCTCGTTTCCATGGAGACATCCCTACAAACACTAGACAACCCTACAGACAAACAAAACAAAGAAGTCTTCAGTGCCAACGTACGGTGTCAAATAATACCTGTGGTATTTAAGAGTCTTGCAGCAACGTTACAAAAACACTACAAGGTTTAAGCTATTGTCTCTAGCATCAAGGCTGTCAAGGCAGACATACAGCCTAAACACACCTCAAAGAATTGACACAGATGTGACCCTACAGCTAACAAGGTACACTATGGTCGCTTGATTCATCACCTTTGATTATAATATGTCCCTGTCAACGCTACCAAGTATGCTATGGGCTCTGAAGCGGATAGACACAAGAAAGAGGCAAACAACCCGTGAAATGTGAGACGGTGTGCACTGTAGGCAAGCGCTAGGGCAAGAGGCATGCTGCTGTCTTTAACAAGCTGCAAAACAAAAGTGCTGCTGATATATGATGCTGGAAGTCTTGGGTCAGGCCGACGATGCTACAGCGTTCAGTGTCGCATACATGAAGGAAGAGCCAGAAAGAGAAAGAAAGAGATGGGGGGGAGGTAACATGCATGAAAAGAGGGATCAGTGTCTTTTGTCAGAACACAACATAGCACATGCAAACCAGTTAGCATATTAGCTTTGAAATAAGGTTAGCACACGTTGCACAGATGTCCACAAGGCTTGAATTGATTGGCTTCAGTTAGGGAAGACGGCACATCAACCGCCGCTTCTACTTTAAATTGATCAAATTGATCTTCAGCCAGGTAAAAAGACAGATAATTGTCCGATTAACAATGCCATACTTTCACTCACTCAGTTTTCACACATAACATAGCAATTTCTATTGCGGAAGACCAATGACCGATGAGTGACAACTTGAGAGACAATTCCACATGTGACTGTCAAACCTGTGATTTTAAGTTCTAATGAATTGTACAGTTAATAATCAGACACAAACTTCAGGATCCACATTGTCAGAAGGCCAGTGTTATCTTATTTCCTGTCTGGTTTAATGTTAAGAAAAATGCCTGCAGGCTCTGGAGGCTTGTTGGAAATGAACACCAGCAACTGACTGCGATGTAAGCCCTTCTAATATAATATAACAACTGAAGTGGATACATGAGCTAGTTTGCAAAATAACTGCTCTCTTTTCTGAGATTGGACCTAGTAAAGAAGCAAGAAGACCGTCGTGGGAACATCTTGAAAAACAACTTGACACTTGACAATGACAGACACGGAGTGAAATGAAGAAAAAGAAATACTTCGGTCTGTGATTAAGATTCAATTGACAATGTATCATTATGAAAGTATCCATAGGGTTACATATAAAAACAATCCACCCCTGAAAACCACATATGAACTGTCTAGTGGGAAAATACAGTTGTTGAACTTTTGACCCATGAAGCTTGAAGCCAGACCCCAGAGATACCATAGTTCAATGTCAAAGGCTAAGGCAGAGGGGAGAACCCCTGTCAAGAGTTAACATCACTAAACAAACTTGCACTGTTAAGATAATCTCCTGAATCAGCAGTCAAGGTCAACTGCCTTGGTAGCCTCAAAGAAAGCCATAATTTATACACTTTACTCCTACATTACAACTCCTGAACTCATCAACTCTTAACACTGGCTAATAATAATATCGATGGACTTGGTGTACTAAGGAAAATCGAAATAGATTTTTCTTGATTTCAAACTCTCCAAAACACACTTGTAAGGGTCAGCATCTCTTGTTTTAACCTTGTTTCACATGTTAAAGTGCTGAAAAGGAAGTTTTAAAAAGCCTACTGGAGGCTCAGCGTTTGGTTGGGTGCTTAAGTTGCTTACCTTGTTGTAGTAATGCAGCTGGACAGAGTGCCACTGGCCGTCACTGACCCCGCCTAGGACGTAGGGAGACACTTTGGTCTTTGTCTCACCTGGATGACGAGGGAAGAAGGAAGGAAAAGGGAAGAGAGTGGTGGGTGGGAGGTTTGACATGTGCGTGGGTGTCTCCACCATCTTGGACAGATAGGTACGGAAACACCCCTTGGATAAACCACACACAGAACTTCGGTAAAACCGTTAATTTGTGAAGTTTAGCTGATAGTAATGATTAAGTAACCACATACCACTGTCTGCAATAATCATTAGCAAATGTAACCATAATCATAAATAAACTAAACAAATTAACAGTTTTACTGCAGTTCTGGTGTGGTTTGTCCAAGTGGTGTTGCCTTACTTAGCTGTGCAAAATAGTGGACGCCTTCGTGCTACTCAGATCGGGTAGAATGCTCACAGAAATTTCTACTTCATTCAACATACTCTACAACATATTCTGGTACCTTACTTGACACACACACGGATACACATACGCGCAATGATCATAAATCAATGGTTGGGAAAGCCAGTATTAGTCCTAAGTATCAATGGCTCCCAGTGAAAAGATTGTGGAGCACAATGGCACCAGATTTACTGGGGGTTTACTCTGTTTGTCAAGGGCAGGGGCAGCCTGGGCAGGAATCTACTACTCTGGAAATCAGTAAATAGTAGAGCAACACTGACAAGTAATGTGTGTATGTATGCGTGCGTGTGTGTGTGTGTGTGTGTGTGTAGTAAGTGTATGAGAGAGTTAATAAGTGATGTCTTTATTTTCTGGCTATGCACGTGAGAAACAGAAAGAAGGTGCAAGTAAATGATTGTATGTCCTACTTCACTCATGTAGTTGCTACACTACATAAAGATAGCATGAAGCATTCACAAAGAAAAACAATCAAAGACTTTTTCTCATAATTTTAAGTGTTTAATTTGATGAGTCATGCATAGTCATATTCCAGATTTGAAGTGGGGCACGAGGACTTGGCTTGGCTCCCAAACAGCCTTCACCCATCATAATCATATTGAACCGGATTCCTCCCTGTATGGTACCATGGGAAAGTAGACCCACTGTGAAAACAACAGTCACTCCTCCAAAGAAAATGCATTTGATCTGCAATCCAGCAGTTGCCAATTTTAACAACGGTAGTGTGCATGTGTGTGTTTGAATACACATTAACTGTATGTATGTGACTATGTGTGTGTATTTGCATATTTGTGCATACGTGCATGCTGTAAGAAGTTGCATTATTTGTGAAAAAATCAAGTTTTGAGTGATCCAGTGCTGATTTAGCCTGTGTGTGTGTGTGTGTGTCTTTTTTGGCCCATGAAGTGTGTGTACTCTCATTAATCAGTCTGGCAGCTCCCTCTCTGTGGAAGCAGCTGCTTTCAAATAGTAAAACACACCCATCTCTGTTACCTACACGTACAAATGAACATGTTCAAACTCCACTATATTTGGATACATGCATGCACTGACACACATTAACACAAAAACACACCCTTACCTAAATAAAGCCCGTTGATAAGAGTTATTTAGCCGGCTCTTTGTGAAGGCCACTTTAGATAAAGTGCACTTACACCTGTGTTAATCTGCTTACAATGTATCTAATAATAACAACAATCACTTCAAGTCAACACCACACATACACCGTCATACACACACACACACACACATTATGGGGCCTAACCTCCAGAGAAGGTGAGCTGAATCTGCTCGTCAATGATCTCCACAGCAATGAAGTCGTGTTTTTCATTGAATCTGCCGTTGTAGAGAAGCAGAGCGTTTCTCTCTCTGGTAGCAAACCTGCAGAGACAGATGAGAATCAAGGGCTTCTTTTAACTTCTACAATGGTGAAATCAACCCAGAAATGGAGATACAGTGTGCGGTAACAGTTTATGTGTCTCAGTTTGACAAATACCATGCACGTAGTTTTGCTTTTTGTTGTATAAAAGTCCAAAGTAACTTAAAATAAAGCAACTGATATTCAGATTCGTCACTCAGAAAGGGTTGAGTGGATTCCAACTGTTTTTCTCTGCTCTTGCTCATGTTTCCTGTCACATTTCTCAGCACCTATCCAACGCAAACAGACCGGGACTGAGCGGTTGAAGGCCTTGCAGATAACTTTGTGATGAAAGGACCAAGGAGCTCTTGAGGAAAAGTCACTTGGAAAGGAAAAGCAGGATGTGTAAAGCCGGTTGGCCGCAGAAAGGAAACACTTCCCCTGCCTTAGATGATGCACGAGTGTGTATCCACAAGTGAGAGAGAGAAAGACCTGGTAAATGAGCCAGTACCTGCTTGTGAGTGTGCTTTACAGGGGTACAAAGTGTGTAGCTGTTTGTGTGTGTGTGTGTGTGTGTGTGTGTGTGTGTGTGTGTGTGTGTGTGTGTGTGTGTGTGTGTGTGTGTG
>JBBPCS010003645.1:0-12080 GCA_037974645.1 Hollardia meadi
GAAATGATAATTTTGATTTTCATTGTGGCACGTTCTCTTCACGTCCATAGTGAAAAGCAATGTATTGAATTTCCTCTAGGCACGATTTCTGCGTGCTGCACACTGTAAAACAATACGCAGTATGTATTGTTTTCCTCCCTCATCCAAAGTCGCGTTTGGATTTCAGGCTGGCATTGTATCCTCTCCATAGGTCATGGGCCTGATGCGGAGGAAGAATCGCCTCACATGTGGGAAAAGATATCCGAAAGGATTCTGGAATCAATGAATAAGCGATTCGACCTTTTGGATCACAGATTTGAAACTCTTATGAACACTCAATTGGCACTAACTGAAAGAATGGTTGCTGTAGAGGAACGGCTCCGACCACGAGCAGCGTATTCAGACGCTTGAGATGTGTCTGACAGATATGAAAAAGTCGAATGAAAGGTTCTTAAAGATTGATGAATTGGAGGGGCGTTCGAGACGTAGGGCCTAATAATATCAAGATAATGAGAATACCGGAGGGTGAAGAGAAAGGCAGACCCACAGAGTTCATCGCTGGATTAATACTGATCGAAGTTACTTGGGGAGAACAACTTTACGAAGCCCGTGATGGTGGATCGGACACATCGCATCCCCGTGCCCAAACCCACGGATGTCAATAGACCTCGGAGCATCATTGCCAGGATTCACTTCTACCAGGAGAAAGAAATTATCCTACGGCTAAGTCGGCAGCAACAGATGATCTACAATGGCCACCGGGTCTACGTCTACCCTGATTATACAGCGGAGGTGATGGCACAAAGAAGAGGTTTCCATGAGGTAACCCATGCGCTCAGGAAGAGGGAGGTAAAATACACCTTGCGCTTTCCAGGAAAGCTTCATGTGCATCACAACGACCAGGTAAAAGTTTTTACCTCTCAAGGCGACGTTAAATCTTTCATAGATCATGTGTTGGAATTGTAGGCATAACTGTTTTTGAACTGAAATGGTAATATCGAGAACTTGAACTTTGCCATGCCTGCCAACTTTCTAACGCCTTTGAGTTAAAGATGAACTGACGGCGGATTAAGTGCTTTACTTTGTTGTTGTTGTTGTTGTTGTTGTTGTTGTCTTTCTTCCACTGGGAACGAATTGTGTCGTAGGCCTAGAGTATATTCCATTGTCACAATGAAGTTTTTTCTCTAGGAGGGACTTTCGGCTGCTGGCCATTTGCTCCGCGTTTCCCCTTTGATTATGGGGTATATTGTCTAGTTTTTTGTTTCTCTTTTTTCTTTTGGGGTGGGTGGGGTGTGTGGGTGTTTGTGTTTTTTCTCTCTCTCTCTTTTGTTTTGTTTGCATATTCTTATCATCCATGTATTAAAAGTTTGGGCATTTGATTAGTCTATTGTTTATCTGTCTATTTTGCAAGTATGTCCATAATTCAAAACGATAAAATTACATTAACCTCGTGGAATGTTAGGGGTCTTGGAAATAATATTAAATGCGGGAAGGTTTTTTTCTCATTTGAAATCACTGAAGGTCGATATTTTATTTTTGACTCACACTATTAAAGTCACTGAATACAAATTAAAACCCAGCTGGAACTCACAGGTGTATCACGCACCCTTTACATCTCGGGCAAGGGGTGTAGCAATCCTGTTTCGTAATACTATTCCTTTTCTACTTAAGTCTAAGACTGCAGATCCAAATGGGAGATTTGTTTTGATTTCTGGTTATATTGATTCATTTCCGATCACCCTGTTGAATATATATGGCCTGAACTCTGATTATCCTTCGTTTTTTCGTAAAGTTTTTGAACTACTCCCAGAGGATGGTGCCTCCAATATCTTCATTGGTGGTGATTTTAATTGGTACTTGGACTCATCTTTAGACAGATCATCCTCCAACAATTAATTCTGTTCAAACACTGAAGAATCTGATCAAATCTATAAATATGGTAGACATTTGGAGGATAGAACACCCTGACAAAAAGGAATATTCATTTTACTCACATGTGCACCAGTCGTATACTAGAATTGATCACTTTATAGTGGGAGCTGGCTTCCAAATCATTTAGTAAAATCTCTGGTTACATAATTAGCTGGGCTGAAAGTGAACTTATGTTTAGGGAAAAGACACATGGGTGTCTGGGTCTTCCAGTATGGTAGCTAATGCTAGGGCATTGGCATACTGGCAATGGGGTTCTCCAGACCATGAATCGATTAATTCTGCCCCCCTCTGGCTAAAGCTAGAGCTTATGTCCTTAATAAAACCATATGCTTCACTGTCCTCCTTACTCTTTACAAATCCTGCATCTGCTTCAAAAGCTGTAAGTCACAGTTTTGTTGTTATAAATTCATTGAAGATTCTTATCCAAATTAAACATAAATACAATGTCCCTAATATTTCAATATACACACCATTTTGCCACAACTATGCCTTTGCCTTGCCTATGCCTTGTAACAACACTTTTGTTACATGGTATGTTAAAGGGCTTAAGTGCATTACATTTTGAGTCCACTTGTGAGAGGCATGATTTGTTGGAACTGTTTTCCCTTTCAATGCTGTGTTGCCCGATAAAATATGGAAGACTGCACTTTCCCGGATTCATAGTTGTTCAATAAACAGTAGGCACAGGTTAATTCAGTTTAAAGTGATACATCGCTTTCATTATTCTAAGGTCATGTTACATAAATTTTACCCCTCTGTGTCTCCAATCTGTGATAAATGTAAATCAAAGGATGGTACATTGTTGCATTTATTTTGGGACTGTCCAATGATTTACCCATTCTGGTCAAGAATTTTTTTTTTCTTCTGGAATTTACCACAGGTCTCTCTCTCCAGACAGAGACCTAGCTCTCTTTGGATGTTCAGAGGACTCTTTAATTCTCCCACCACACATTCGGACAGCCCTATCGATGGGCATGGTACTAGCAAAAAAACGTATTCTCAAAGACTGGAAGACATCAACTGCCCCATGCTTCAGAAACTGGTTGCATGAGCTTGTTTCAGTTATTCATATGGAGAAATTGCGATCAAATACTTTAAAATATTAACATAAGTGGGACGAATCTTGGGGTCCCTTTTTGCAATATCTGGACTCAATTTGAATGCATTTGTATGGAGATATTAATCCGTTTTTTGTTTTTGTTTTTTCTCCCTTTTTTCTGTTTTTTTTGTTCCTGTATACAACTACCCTGGATGGGTTGCATTTAACAGCAATTACATGTCTTTGACACGTGGTTAAGATGAACTTTTCTTGATTACTTGTGTCCTTCTCCCCTTTTGTGTGTATGTGTGTGTTTGTGTGTGTGTGAGCATAGTCGTGGGGTTGAATTGGGTTGGGTTTTGGTTATGGATTTTTGTGTGATCTATATGTTGTTATCTAAAAAAAATGTTAATAAAAATAATATAAAAAAGAAACTCTACATGGATAAATGTCATTAATTATTTTAAAGTGAGTTTCTTTGGCTTTTGGAGAAACAGGAAGAGTGAGGTATTTGGTTCTAATTCTGTTTAAAATGTCTTCAGGATACTCTTTTAATAGATTTTTCCTTTTAAGTGGAGAAGGGAAGAGATCAGAGGTGAGGCTGACCTTTATAAATTTATTTGTGCATTTTTTGTCCTTAAAATTAAGTTTGTTAATAAACAATGAAGGCAACTGTGGTATCAACACATCATAATGCAATATGCCTCTCACCATATTTTACATTGGTTGTGGGATTGCCTTGACAACTGTTATTATTGTTTTTTTGGCACATTTTAGATTTAACTTATCAACAAAACTATTATATTCAAGCAAAACACCTTTTAAATCCACCAAATGTAAGATGGACCAAAGACCTTTCTTCATCCAGTCACAATAAAACAAAGATTTTCTTTTAACCAAAATATATCTGTTACTCCAAATCGGGGAGTTGTGTGGAGTGAAATTATGCTTATAAGCCATTTTCCAATATAGGAGGACCTGCTGATGAAATTTAGACAGCTTAATAGGAAGTTTAGAGACACAGAAATCACATCTTGGTAAAAAAAAAAATCTATCCCACCACATTTATAAAAAATTTTGGAAGGGATATTAAACCAGAATCCATCATTATTTTGTATGAACTGCCACAGCCATTTTAGTTGAATCATTCCATTCATCACCTCATAGTCAATTGCATTTAATCCCCCATCTGCTAATGATTTTACTGCATCCCCTTTTCTAAGATAGTGATGTTTGTTTTTCCAAATGAAATTGAAATTTGTTTGTTTGATTAATTGATTTAATTAATTTGTCAGGAATGGCTAGTGAAAAGGCTGGACACGTAATTCTAGATAGCGCTTCTACTTTAGTCAGCAAAATGCGTCCGAAGATTGATAAATCCCTCTGTAACCAAGAGTTGAGTATAGACTTACTCTTCTTTATTTCAGTCTCAATATTTAGTTCTTCTCTAGTTTTCAGATCTTTTCTTATAACTACTCCTAAATATTTTACTTGATTTTTAATGGGAATCTAATACAAATCTATTAGAGGGTGGTCATGTATTGCAATAAGTTCACATTTTTTCAGATTTAAATGTAATCCAGATGCTTTGGAAAATGTATCTATCTTCTTGAGTACCAGAGGGATCTGTTCTGACCTCTTCAGGAAGATGGTAGTATCATCTGCAAGCTGAGTTATGAAGAGCTGATTGCCTAGCACATTTAGGGGCTCTATGTCTGGGCTATTTTTTAGGAAAATTGCCAACATTTCTACAGCTAAAATAAATAATAAAGGGGAATAAGAACAATCTTGCCTAATTCCTCGTTGTATCTCGAACTTTCTCGATGTTCCTTTAGGAAGAGAGTAAAAATATTGATTCTCCAGTAATTGCTATGACAGTTATTAAATTCATTTTATTTTTATGATGAGGCATCTGACAACTAGCATCTATTATTATTAATGTACTACCAAAGCAGTGATGTGGAAATTAGATGATGATTAGACAATTTAGGGTACTAAATGATTGAAATATTAATCAAATAATTTAAGGATAAATTAACTGTGATATGGATAAATTAAAACTTCTTGGGATAATTCATCAATTAGTCAATTAAAATTAATTGGTACATTAATTACAATTAATTGTGAGGTGCAGTCCTAGACTACAATATGCCCAGAGCCATGAGGGGTTTAGGGTTAACCCCGTCTGTCGGTTGTACTTAACGACTTGTCAGCTAACTTGAATTTTAAAAGAGGCAATAGCAGAGGCCAAGCATCGGCCCCATTCCAAACAGGCATGTTTTGAAAGGGCCCATTACTAGTTGTGGGTAAATGAACACAATCTCACTCACATTCACATCTTGTACTACTTTAGCGTTTCCGGTTAACCTACAATGCATGTCTTTGGACTGCTGGAGGAAACTGAACCACCTGGAGGAGACTGGCCCCAGCACCAACATAGGACCTTCTTCCAGTAATGTGAGGGGACAGTGCTACCAAGAAGGTCACTACAACTACTACCAAAGTAGAGTTATTAAAATACCGAACTCAGATAAATGTCACTGTGGTGTAAAAAAAGAAAAGTATGTAAAAGTGCTTCACAGTGAGAAGAATGTACTGTTATAACAGCAGTGCTAGTTTGGGGCGCTATGTTGTTATCTGTTATCACCTGAAGGTGGCGCTGGGGGTTTTTCTGGAGAGAGCGTCTACAAGGAGCAGCTCAAGTGCAGATATGTTTTACCCTTCTCCCCAATAAAAGTAGCCATTATCGTTCTAGCTTCTCTCTGTTGTTTTTCACCAGATATATATTCCACAATATTCTCTCTGACACAACAGTCACTTTGAAATAAGACTATGAAATAAGGACATTTGCTCTCCCACTGTATTATTAATAGTATTAAAAATACAACTACTGAAAGCTTTTTGATACTTTTTAAATATTTACCTATGATTATAATTTATATAATTACCCTGCAACAGACACAGCCCACCAAGACTGAAACCTCTCCAATGTGTATATGAGTCTACTCACTGGTGGTGAAGACAGTGGTGATGACTCTGCTTCTCTTAGGGCCAGCGATTGCCTGCAGCTTCACTGAATACTCTGTGGAGGCACTGAGCTGAGCCATGTTATAAGAGACAGCAGTGGGACTCAGGACCACCTCCTGAAGGAGGAAATGTTCAGACATTTTATTCCACAGCACAACTTATAGATTCAATGTAGGCTACGACAGACCAGTTAGACCAGAGTCTGTGGTGTTGTGGTGTCTACTCACCCGGACAGTGCCGTCTGTAGACTCGAAGCTCAGGATGTATCCGGTGATGTCAGCACGAGGCGGCTTCCAGGTCAGCATGCCGCTCTCTGTTTGGATGTTACTGGCTGCCAAGTCATGAGGGGCGTCCACATCTAGAAACACAACAGCCTTCTTCAGTTCATAAGTTCATATTTTGCTCTTTGTCTTGGATGTTTCAGACCCTTTTTCTGGTGTCATTTATGAATAATATTTTTTTCGATTATGTACTGTATGTGTGTAGGTATGCATGTGTGTAGAGATAGATAGATAGATAGATAGATAGATAGATAGATAGATAGATAGATAGATAGATAGATAGATGCCTTTAGATTGAAATACAGTTTATAGTTTCAATAAAAAAAGACTGCTACTTCAACTGTACTTCGCAAATGTGGCACTTTCGATTTAGTTGGAATCAATAAAGCTAACAGTTCAGGAAACAGATCAACTTTCAGGAAAGAACACTCACCAGTGGTAAACTCAGTTGTCGTGGCTGCACTCTTGGCCAAGTCTCTCACAGCATAGACCTTAACGGTGTAGTGCGTCGCCGGCGTCAGAGAGCTCATCTGAAACTCCACAATGTTTCCCGACACACGCACTGGACTCACTGGAATGACACAAACAGGCAGACCTTAAGTTAGCACATCAAGAAAAAAACATGTAGGATAAGCAAACTTGGTTCGGACTAATGTGGCAGGCATATAACACAAATCTTCAAAAACTTGATTTTCTTTGTACATCTGAACTAATTCTTTTCAGGAAGAAGCAAATCTCATGAATTCTCAATGAAAAACCATTGGAAGGCAGAAATGATTATCTCATGATTATTATTGTTTTTCAGCTTTTCGATCATGATTCAACAATGGATGATGGGAGAGAACAGTTGTGTTGTGTAGTGCCTGTGTTGGATTGTACACACAAGATACCTGAGTCTGCACTATAGGTGATGACATAGCCATCTACAGTAGCGATGGCGGGCTGCCAGAGCAGCAGAGCTCCAGTGTCTGTGATGTTGACTGCAGTCAGTCCACGGGGCTTATCCAGAGCTGTAACACACACACATGCAAATACACACATTTAACTTATTAGAAACCCAAGCAAATTTTTCCAGTAGTTGTTCAGGCTTGTCAGTGCCACGTGTATTATTTGAATTGTTCTTAATGATTGTTGTTATTGTAAATGAAATCATTAAACAATATAAGAAACTTTTGACAGTATCAAAAAACTGCCAAATATACATTTTTAAATCTAACCTTCAGATACTAAGTGTGTGTTTTAGTGTAGTTCCACATACAGTAAGTCTTACCTGTGGTGACGCTGTCTGATGCTGGCTCACTCTCCCTCTGACCCTTGATAGCGATGACAGTGACCTCATAGGTGACCCCAGGAGTGAGGTTGGGCAGCACAATCTGAGATTTGGAGCCGTCCACTGTCAGTGTCTTAGCATTACCTGGGAGTCAAAACACATTCAGGCAAATAACATTCAAATATTAAACGCTTGGCTCAAGTAGGAGATGTTTAGATGATGACATTCTCTCAAATTTCACAGTATAAGCTGATGATTTAACTACCACTCCGAAGAATCTTCGCTCATGTGGAGAGGAGGCTAAATCTCGATTTTTGTGTCCTTATTATATTTTTTACAAGTCCATTAAACTGAGCGAACGTTTTAAACGTTATAACAAATAGTTGTTTATGGTTGCTTTAAGCATTTTTGTATTATCCATACACAGAAGTAGGCCTGCAATGTGTTGTTTATAGCATCTCATTGTTTGAGGTCATTTTAGGTTTGTTTCTATATCTGCATTTTTTTGTTTTACAGCCATTTTAAGGCCAAGCAGAGTTTCTTGAAACCCATTTAGAATGTACTCTAAAATTGAATTACCATAGAATTAACATAACAATAAATTAATATTAACTTGATATCATCTTAATTATTGTTGTACAGGAAACATGTTATTACTGAATTGATTGTGTTAACTAATGTTATCTGCTGCTTCTAATATGATGACTCTAGTGTCTTCGACAATTGTTCAGAAAAGTAAGGTCTGCATAAGTACAACTTGATATTTAAGAGGTGGAAGAAAAAAACCCTCACTCCACTTGCTGTTTCCTCTGTATGGCACACTTGTGTTGAGTCACACCTTTCTCTGTTACCTCACAACTTATAAGAGAAAACTTGAAATTCATGAGTCAAATAGAATTTACTGAGTTACTTGGCCAAATTCAAAATTTATACAGTACATTCCAGTACATTTTCATTACAATAATATACTGGCTCTTAAGGGGCCAAGAGACATTACTTGCCTATATCCATTAATATCATGTACGGTAATCATATAATAATGGTAGTGATTAACTGATTTTCATCCAATTGAAAAAAAAGTTCATGATTATATAAGATTTTTTGTTGCTTTGCATGATTTTCTGATGATTATTTTCATTTGCTCTCATTCCCTCAATGATGAGAAATACCTGTCCGATCACTAGGGGGCAGAATCAGTCTTTTAGAGAAACAATGATGGAGGATTAAACTAATTGGTAGGTCAGCAATGATAGAGCAGTGAGAACGTCCATGCTGGCTCTAAAGACATTCATAAACTGTAATAAACACTTATTGTGATTTCAAAATCTGTTTATTGGAAAATATCTAAGCATTAAATCTTTTTAAAAAAAATTTTATTTTTATTTTTTTGATGCAAGCACAGATGTAGTTGAGAGTGTTGGAGGATAAATCTGTATTTTGTTATTGTTGAACTTTATTTTCTTTAAGTTTACTCAACGTTTTTTAAATCAAGTGACAATGCTGCAATAAATGGCCAGATCTTCCCTGTTTTAGGGAAGTGAAGAAGTGTCACACATACGGACACTGACCTCCATGAGCTGGCACATAAGTGACCCTGTAGCTGTCCACCCGGGCTCTTGGAACCACCCAGTGAACAGTGGCGGATGTGTCGGTGACATCAGAGAAGCGGATACCCTTGGGTGAGCCCAGGTCTGGCACAAAAAGACAGAAACAGCAGGTTTAGTCAATACGTGTACTGTCCTCACACTGGTGAGGACTGAACAGTCACTGGACATCAATAAATGCCCAATAATGGACATACACAAGTGAATGTTTTCTTCTTTAGAGTTAAGGAGCAGACAAGAGACGACACACACACGTGTAGCCAGGACAGACCCACCATTGAAAGGCCCACGTTTCAAAACAGAGCAAAAGAGAGAGTATGTAAGACAGAGTGAGGTAGACAGACAAAGGGGGCGTGAGGAGGCCTTGCCTCATGGAGAGACCCTTCCCAGCTAACAGCAAGCCACAGTATCTTGCGTGACAGACCTGAGGAGATTAACTTGCCCCCCTTGTCATGGCAACACAAAAGTGAAACATGCGCCATGCATCCCAAGAGTAAAGCCTTACCCCCAGGGAGGACAGGGGACACAGCCCATTCTATGTGACACAGATAACTGCCCCCCCCCCCCCCCATCCACCCCTCCCCCCACCACTTTACAAAGAGTGACTCCAATACATGGGGCCACGCAGTCAAAGACAACATTTGGGAGGACGAGTGGACGTAAAAGACACAATGAAAGGGGCACAGTAAATAGCTGAGTAAATGTGCTTGGTGGGGGTCTACTGATATGAGTTTTCAAAGCCTTTCCTGATAGTTCTTCAAATTAGTCCATTTTTTTAAAACCCAGAATTATATTCTCTAAAGAATGAGTAAACATCCAACATAGCATTTAGATGGTCATGGAAGACCTATTTTTAATTGAAGCTTGATATCAGTAAACCCATATATTCTAATTAGTCTAATTCTGATTCAGCAGCTGACTGGAGCCCTGACATACTGGAGCCCGTACGCTGCCATGTGCCATGTCTGAACCTAGAGTGTGTGTTCATAGATACAGAAGCCTGGATGGTGATGAAAGGCCTTCTACTGCTATCTGTGACCACTTAGGTGCACTGACGGGTCAAACTGGTCGAAACACTGAATTGAGGTGCTCAGTGTTTCACAAGCCACAGAATGCAGCCAGAGCTGGACATCTTGAAAAAAAATTTCATCATCATTAATATGGATTAATTTCAAAAGACAAACACAATTTTGACAAATTGCAGCATTGTGTGCCTTTGACAAATACTGTGTAGCCTTGTTACCAGGTTAGTAGACAAAAAGATTTGTGATATAAAAAACAAATGTTAGAACACATGTACTAATGACCATGTTTTCATGCCGTTACCATAAAGGGGAAACAACATATGTCATTCCACATTGACAACGTTGACAAGACCAGAGCAGAGTTTCAGTTCACAGCTCTGATTTGTCATTTCCATTCTTCACCATGTACCTGTTCTCACCACCTCCAGTACAGACTTGGAGCGTCTTCCCAAAATGAGCCCAAAGATTTCAATTGTGTACTCTGTGTCCTCTGTGAGTTCTGTGATGGCTATGCTTCGCTCCTCGCCACCCAGCACCAGCTCTCTTGGTTGACCTGGGCCCTCAGCCTGGCTGACCATTATCACAAAGGTGTCCAAGGCATCCTCTTCAGCCATCCACGTCAGCCTAAAGCTCTCAGGGGTGACATCAGAGACCAGGAGAGCCTGCACCTCTGGTTCGGCCTCTGAGTGACAGGGGAAAGTCAATTTTCCTCCTCTGTGGGAAGAGTGCTTTGACATTTGAGGAAAATGGCAGTGAAAGATAGAGTATCAGTCTTTGTGTGAATGCCAGAATTGGTTATATGGAAGCGCAGCACCACTCAAATAAAGAGCGAGAGAGCGAGTGAGAAGTGTTTTACGAGTGAAAAACAGAAGGAAGGAAGGAAGAAACTTGAAATGAACAGGCAACAGGAGCTGGTGAGACAAACAAAAATGATCCAGCTGCATTTTTTTTAGGATTAGTTAACTGGACCTATCAAAGTCACTGTGATTCATAAGATGAAAAACTTTGACAGTGACCGCAATTAATTTTCCGGAAATCTTCGTAAAACAACACATGAGTCAGACCCAGGGCAGACACTTTTTATTCCAAATTGAAATTGCTTGAATGTAGGAAAAAAGATAAAATATTTACTCTGTAATGATCTGTTTTAACTTAAAAAGTCACAGTGTATACGGGCCACAGGCCGTGCCGTACAAGGCACACATCTATGTGTGTCTAACAAACTGCATATCTAGTGCAACAGCATTATTTTGCTCCTTGCTAACACAAATGCAAATCTAGTGAACTGTCCTTTAACAGATAATCATTACACCAAGCCGTGTCAGAAGTATATTTGAGGAAGAGTTATTAAAGAAATAACTTTTTTGGTCACGTTAGAAAGAGGCACTGCGAAACTGCCCAGAGATCTTGGAGAAATATTTACAACATTTCCAAGTTAGGACACTGTGTAAAACGTAAGTTAAAACAAAATGCAATCAAATGGTTTTATGAAGTGTAAAAACAAGACAAGTTTTGCATAAAAAACAAATAAAAATTAACACCACCACCACTGCAATAGTTCAACCAAATTGGATAATTACATGTGGACTCACTGGCTGTGTCATTAGTTAGCCATATTAATAGTCACATTCCTTGAGGCACCGGCCAAGGAGGTGGAGTGGCAGCTATTTTCAACTAAGGTCTATTAATCAGTCCTAAACCTAAACTCAATTATAATAATTTGAAAGCCTGATTCTTAGTCTTTCACACCCAGCCTGGAAAAAACTACAGCCAACTCTATTTGTTAAAGTGTACCGCGCTCCGCGTCCAAACTCTAAAATTTTATCTGAATTCTCTCTTTTTTTTATTTGATCAAGTTTAGTTCTTAAAACGGATAAAGTAATTATTGTAGGTGATTTTAATATTCATGTGGATATTGATAAC
>JBBPCS010003646.1:0-12080 GCA_037974645.1 Hollardia meadi
CACACACACACACACACACACACACACACACACACACACACACACACACACACACACACACACACACACACACCGGTCCAAGAGGACTTCCTCATATTGTCCAGCATGTTGATGCAGGAAAGCATTTTGATTGATATCCCTCGTTGCTCATATTGAATTAAACATTGTCTGTTTCAGGGTTTCTTTGTAACTTTTGAATGTGTTTCTGCATGTGTGTGTTCCTCCACAACATTGAGTTGTCTTAGCATGATTAGAATGAAAGATGACAAAGTGTCTGTTGGCTATACAGTAAGACGACATGCTGTTGAGTGTTTTATAGCCCAAATGTAAACTCAAAGCTCTTCCTAAGAGGCTCAGTGGTGAGAAGAGGTTAGCAGCTTTTCAGCTGTGTCTTTCTCTCCATATTTGGATGGTGTCATATTTGTTATCTTGAGAAAGAAAAAAACCGTAAGAATTTTCATGATGCTGCTTTTACCATAAGCCCACTAAACAAATTGTACACACAGTTCGCTTCCTAACATGAATTTCTCTGTGGTGACATTCAAGTGCTTTCACTGTGTGCTTGTTTCTTTACAGTATGTGAGAGACGATGAGGCCTGTGTCATTAGACCCCATGCTATCCTTGGTTGGGGATTTCCAATCAAACACATACTGTACACATACCCCACACCCACTACAGCACCCAAGCACTACCTCTCTTTGAACTTCCACACATCGAGGCCCTTCCTGTTTTCTGAGATGTCTGCAGCGTGGCTAAACGGAAACGAGCGCTCCTGTTTTCTGTTGGGCTGCATTGTTTGAGACTTCAGCCAAGCCACTGTGGTGTGTGGCGGCGGCTGCCTGCATAGGGAAGCTGTATATAGATTTTAGACAAGGAACTGTTTCACATTAACTGTCATAGCCAATGAGGGGAAGTCTGCTTCACTGGCATGTGTCCTTGGCACCTGTACTACCATTTCAGCTTGTGCCCTATTTATTAGCACTTTTCTAGGTCATTTGTCAGGTCTTATTGGCACATCAAGTAATGTACTGCAATGGTGAAAAACATGTTAGGGATGTTGAAGTCTATCCTGGCCACAGTAAGAAAAGGGCAACATTTTAAATTTGATTGGTGATATTTGGAGCTATAATATCACATTTTAGGTAATATTCTGTAGTGTTTGCAAAACAATTTCATTGCAGTCTTTTCATGCATTGTTATGCATGTTAACTGATACAATGCAAGAGTATTTGTGCCTGCAGACATTTAATATTATTTGTCTTCGCCTAAGTGTACACATGGGCACACACGTGTCTCTAATTTGGTTTTTCACCCTTGTAGTTTTAACAGTTAAAGCTCAAATTAATTTTTACTTGGTTTATTTAAGATTAGATTGATGCACAGAAAAACACAGGCGGGCTTTAAATAGTCAAACGAAATTATGTCTTCTAGTTTGACATACAAGCAAAAAGGTATGATGGTGCAGTTTAGTTTAAAAGTCTTGCCATTCTACAGAAAACTTTCTGCAGACTCTGGTTTTTCCAAACTGGTTATTTGGAAAGCTGAGATTTCTGGTTCCTAGTTCCTTTTTGTCTCACTGTCTTTCAGGATTTCTCTCTCTCTCTCTCTCTCTCTATCTCTCTCTCTCTCTCTCTCTCTCTCTCTCTCTCTCTCTCTCTCTCTCTCTCTCTCTCTCTCTCTCTCTCTCTGTCTAATTATAGAGTGTCATCTGCCCACTCAGTCTGACAGAGGAAATGCTGCGTATGTGTCAGCTCCTACACTGCATTAATGGTTCCCGTTAGAAAGGACATTTTTATCTGTACATTATGTGCATGCATAGTAAGTTCAATATATCACTACAGACCATTATGTTGTTGTGCCTATGCTTGTATGCATGAAACATAAAGACTAGACAAAAGAAACAATCTTTTGAGATATCGTGTGCATCTCAGATCCCTTATAGATGGCAGAAGATGTAAACACAAAGATGCAGAGACAAGGGGGACAGAATGAAACTGAATACACTGGAGGCAACCGGAAACTTGTGGTCAAACAGGCAGCATTCAGCTGCTGAGGCAGTGCTGTGAACTTGTCGTTTTTGAAAGTACTGCTTTTTTGAGAGGGATCAAGGCTAAATCACATTGCACAAATTCCTTTCATTGTACACATACGGTGTGTGGAATGACCCGTAGATCTATGATGTGCTTGTGTGTTTGAGGGAATTAGCCAAATAGAATGAGAGAAAATCTACATTAAAAGCGTGCAAAGTGCCATGAGTAAAAGTTTGGAGAAGTGAGGCCTGTAGTGAGTCTGAAGTCCAAATTTAGAAACAAAATCCCAAAATATTCAGCCTTGAGCCAACAAAACGCAACTCAAACAGGTTATGACTCTTTGACACATTCCAACATCGGCACAAAAAACACTCTAGCCCCCTCTTTCTTCTCTCCACCTCCCCCTACAGCTCTGGTGACGCACACAGTGCTTATTCCCTGTTGTACCCTCTCACATGAGGAAATGCACTCAGCAATGAGTTTCTGTCCTCACTTGACTGTTACTCTTTCTCTGACTCTCGCTCTGTGTAACACACTTGTTAGTTTTGAGTGTAGAGCGTGTAGTATGTGTGAGCCTGTGTGGATGTTTAAGACCTGCAGCACTGTTTGATCTGTGCTTGTACAGAACAGGGTAAGTCTATATAATATAATCTCTAGTTCACACCTGCTATGCTTTGACTGGTCAACATTAGCAGTGAGAAATGGTCGAGGATACTTTTGGGAGTTTTATTGCCTTGTGTGGAGGTACGGGAGTACATTTGGACATTTTGATTTAATTTAATTGGTGACTAAGAAGTTAACTAACAAGTTGCAGAAAGCGAAAACATGTGGTTTCATCCAGACATTTCTGTTGTTTCTTTTACACTTAGATTTATGTTCAGCTTCATGAGGTCTCCGTATGTGCAAAAGCGGTCGTTTAAAGATGAGTTACGGTCAGTATGTTGAGAGCAGAGTTAGCAGAGTTTTAAGAATTTGACGAAAAAAAAGGACCAAAGCATGAAAATAAATAAAAAAGTGTCATCCACCACACAAGAGGCTGTCTATATGGGTGTATGAATGCTGCAGTAAATGCAATTCCCTGTGGCAATTAGTGATTAGTGTTTGTTGTGGTTTTGATGGTGTCACATTTCATTTATGTTGGATATACAGTGTTAATGCCATAAGGGTGATTTTTGTTTAGGTAGTTTTGGCCAAATTTCACTTTGAATTTGGTGTTGTGGAGGCTTGAAAGGTGACTCACAAACCTGTGTGGGAGAAAGTAAGTGGGTTCAAGTGGGTAAGTAGGGTAGGAACACTTTTTGAGTAGGGGTAGTGTGGGACCACTGCACTCTCTGTCACCTGTTCACCATCAATGTGTGTTGATAGATAAACTCTAAACTTTTAATTTGACCCCTCGGCAATTACTACCGTGGCATGAATGTTAAGTGGAGGCATTATATTTCTCACACAAATACAAAAAGAGACACACACAGAGACACAAGCAGGTAGAGATGATATTATTGTCAGAATTGCCTGTGAATAGAAATAGCGTCATTCAATGCATCATGTGTAATTTTAGACTGTAACATGACTTCTTGTTCGTGTCCTCTTTCTGATTATAGTTGATGCAATGCACGTGAGACATGACCAACCCGGGTGCCTGGGATAGCTTAAGCAGTGTCTGCAGCATGGAGCCAACAGGTACGAACACTCGGATAAACACACACTATACTCAATGTGTGAATATGTGCAGAAAAATAATTAATCTCCCTCCCTTGGTTACATTTGTTGTCCTTTGGTGACATGTGTTTGGCTTTAAAGTGATTTCAGTTAATTCTTGATTAAATCAGTAGAATGGATCATAGGGCTGATTTGTGTGTATATCAAAAGATATTGATACTTTTTAAGCTAAACCTTTTCATATTCAGCCTTACCTGCCCAATGTCTCCACTTTATTGTCAGCTGGCTGCTCCCCCAACGTTCCAGAGCAAGAGCTCTACCGCAGCATCCAGGCTGTGCTGCCCAGGGACTCTGACATGCAGCACCCCACGGACTGCTTCAACAAAGGTACAATATGATCTACTAGAAGACACTGAAAGTAAAAGTAAAAGTAGAAGAGGAAGTAAAAGTATTAAGATATATATAATGATTTTTTTCTTAGCTCTGATATGGTTTTATCTGCCTTGATGTTGGCTCTGCTCACAGGTGATACACTGTAAAATCATCTTATTATATCACTGGATCTTAAATTTATCTTTGTGGTAAAGAGCTTTAAAAAAAAGTGGCAACAGCATGAAGACCAACTTTGTAATGTTCATCATATGCATTCACATTGGTTCAATATATGTAAACGCATGGATTGTATAGACAAAACTGACTCGATTCTCTGCTGTCTTCATTTGTTTCTTTGTTTTTCCGCATCCAAAACTAATCTGCACCGTAAACTTTTCCACCCTTAATAGATATTCATTGATGCGAGCCCTGCTTGTGTTAGTCACACTGTGAAACATTTCGCTGTGTCAGCATTGTGAGGGCTGTTCAGTTGTTAGTCATGCGACATATTTTGGATTAGCACTGCAATGGAGAAAAATGTGACACATTTAGCAAGTTTGCGTTAGCCCTGTGAAAATCTTGCATCTGTTAATGGCTTGTGCGTGTTCGTCTGTGTGCAGGCATGCTGAGATGGACGCTTCATAAGAAGGTTCAAAACAATCCTGGCAACAGCTTATCTCTGGTGTGGGTGCTGATAAAAGAGCTGGAGAAGGTGCTTGATCTCACTGTCTTCACATATTTGAAACTTAAAGGAATACTTCAACAAAAACTTGTGTTTTTCTGTACCAAACACTCAGCCCATGTAAGACTTGAAAAGTGGCACGGCAAATTTTGTGTCTAGCTTGCTTTATGTGAATGATTTGACATGTACTGATTGCAATTGAATTTACTTAAGGAGCAAATCTTCTTCGAATCATCTTTCTGTTCATTGACTATTTGTTAAATTCTGCAGGCTGAGAGATGGGACTCTCGCAAATGCATCATCCCTTTGCTCCACACATTGATGTATGCCATCATTCAGGTACAGTGTTCCTGCCACATTGTTGCACTGTGAAAAGCTGCTTCAGACTTGGTTTGTCATATTTTCTGTACACTATTTATTAAACATAGGAATTGTCACTGAATCAGCTTCCAGAGCTGAACTGAACAGATCATTTCTATAATATTACTGTCTTCAGTTTTTTGGGGGCGTAACATTGATAGATGAATATATCTGGTTAGACTGATTGACACCACGGGCATAGACACACTACCTTGTCAAATTCATCTCCAAATCTACCTGCATTGTTTTTAAGGCATGTAATTACAGAGTTTGAACTTTGTTAGCACCAAACAAGAGGAAGAAAGTTGTTTTTTATTCCAGGGACAAATTTCAACAAGGAAGTGGACACCTAAAAAAGATGGCATTAAGGCCTGTGCAGAAACAAAAATAGGTTAAGTACCGTAAAAGAAAAGTGGTAACTGACTTCCTTTCCCATAGTAGTTGTAACCTGTGTGTGCATGGTTATTGATATTCCAGACAGCCTACATTCCAGACGAGCTGTACAAGCGGGTTTACGACTTTTGTAAGAGACTCCTGACCTACCCTCATCCCTTCTGCACCGTGGGCCTCAGCTACACGAGACGGATAAAAACTGAACGCTCCATTCCAGGTATTACCCTACACTCAGCTTGACATTGCAGTCAAGGAAGTAATCTTCTGTTAAGGGCTTCAGAGCAACCTGCTTGAGGGGCTCCAGCTGCTAAATCAGTATCATCTTAAACACACTCCACACTTAAAGCCTGTACACACAACACACAATTTAGATGGGGCTCGACAAGCAGATGATAATGATCATGATGATGGCAATTAGGACTGCAATATTTATGTTATGTTATTTTTGTCATGATGTTGTGATTGCATGATGTCATTTCTCAGACCAATGACTCAGACGGGTCAAACAAAACATCAGTTATCTCTTATTCATGCTTTTCACATTGAAATTATATCTTACGTGTCTCAACCCCCTAAAAAGACAGACCACATATGTTTTGTAATTGCAATGATTTTTAACCTAATGCAAGAAAAACAACTAAAACAATGAAAGAAGACACCAAATGTAGCCAAACCTGAAAGCTAGCACATGTCACAGGTGGAGAAAAAGTGACTGACTGACAGGCTCATTCTGCAGGCCTTAGCAGCCAATCAGACCAGATGACGAGCATAAGGCCATCACTTTTTGGCTGTACATTTACTAAGCATGCTTCAGATAGTCTGTTTGAGGATTTGCAACCACACACTGTTAGTAAATGCCAGTTTGATTTACAGGTCTGATGTACCAAAGGATGCTCACAGCAGAGCAGAGTCTAAAAAATGACCACTATCCCTTCCAGGAAAGGTGAGTCATAAAAAATAGTATATCACATGTCTGATGGTGAACGCTTCAGGAAACTGGGGATTTACAAAGGCTGCTGCATTTACTTAAATTGCCTTCCTTGTCCGTCACGTGTGACAAGTGTGTCATGTGAATCCCTGCAGGGTCTTTGTTCTGGCTGACCCAGAAGTCTTCTTTGGTTCTTTGGGACAATTTCTGTTGGGTGATATTGAGGCACCCACCTCAGGTCATCTTCTAGGTCATCTAGATCACATGCGCTGTGTAATCCAACACTCCATACAGGCTGCTTTAGGAGCCGAGCAGTGCCACGGGCAGAAACTGGCTCAAGCCCTAAAGGTCAGTGGGACTGTGCAAGACTGTTTGGATGTGCTCACTTACTGATTTCTCTTTTCAATCCTATATTTGTCTTTTGGGGTCAATGCTGTATATAGCCCTCTATGGTTGTCACTGCTATTGCTGAATGCTTTGTCTGTTTGCTCTCTGAGTCTCGTTCTTTTCAGTTGGTCTCAGTCTGGGCTGCTACTTGTGTTTCTTTTTCCTCCTTAAACCTTTTCTTTAAATGTTGAATGGTTTGGTCCTTTTTGAACCAGTTTTTATTTGTTTTTCTCTCAACACCATCACATCTGCAATTCTTCCTCGCTTCTGTCTCCTCGCTCCTGATTCCTTCACTCTCTCTGAAAATGTAAAAAGCCTTCCTGTTCAGGAGTCTGAGTGAGCATGAAGCAGAACTTGTATGATGTTAATAACAGTAATTGTGGACACACGGTGGGAATAAGCAGTCAAGCTATCCAAACTATCAAGCCACATTATTATTACTGTAATGTAAAGCAGCAGGACGAGAAAAACTGGATGGTTACATAACACTAGTGTTGAATTGAAAAGGTCCTAGAAGCTACAACAGAAACTGTGGTTGGAAACCAGCCTGAGTAACTAACAGCTGAAACATGACTAAAAGACTGCGTAAAGCTTAGGTTGGACTGCATAAACGCTACTTCAGAATTTGAGAGGTGGGTAAACGGAGTTTACGTGCATTTAGACACCACTACAGTCCACAGCAGCGCTTCCCCTCAGCATATGTCTAGCATCAGACGGGAAGAGAAGTGGGCAGGGGGTGACAGCAAGTACTAACCAGAATGACCTTTGAGCTTGAGAGTAGCATTAGTAGAATATGATGTCAGGTGAGTTTTTTGTTTTTTTTTTGGTAATGGCAGTACATTTTTTCTTTTTTTTTTCTCCTGAATTAATGGTAGTTTCTATATGTCATGTGAAACATCCTCAGTGAAGATTTGTGTCTGAGCTGTGTGGTGGAAATGTCTCCTGGCACTGATCCTAAAGTAACACCTCAGCAGGACACAAGGCACACACACACACACACACACATGCTACTGACCCCTCGCCTCTTTGCTATTAATACTGGCCCTGCATATGTTTATCTTCCTGTGTGCGTGTGTGTTCACCCACATGTGTTTGTGTATTTTGGGACAGGACATGGGCCAAGATGTTGACTCGTACTTTCAGGAAGTGTTGGCGGCTCTAGAACAGAGCGCAGAGGAGAGTGGCAGAGGGGAGGGGGGAGCCCTGAGGAGCCGTCTTCAGCAGCTCTACAGTGAGATCGTCGCCGACACAGACTCAGGTTGGAGTTGACAGCTGCTCTGTCTTAGGCATAAATCAACTTCTTGGTTCAGATAAACGGAGAGGGAAGGAGAACCATAAGAACCACAGTCTCATCTGGTTATGTAACAGACTGGAGTCAAATGGAAAAAGCAGAAAGAGACAAGACGATGATATAACTGTGTTTGATGAAGTTCTAGCCATCTTGATATTAACTCATGAAGACTTTCTAATCATACAAATAGTGTCTTACATTAGGTTAACTTGCATTTATTTTGCATTAAAATACAACATTCAGCTGTAAAGGGATGATTAAGTTGTATGTGTATGCATATTTTGTACAGTTGTATCTTCTGACTTCTGGCAACCCATCTGGCAAATGATTGTCAGACACAAAAACAGATAAATTAGGGAGTGCTACAGGGCTCTCGCTTGCTCATGCATTGGTTGTAAGAATGGCTGCAATTATTTTAATTATTGGAATATGTCAAAATTAATAGGAGAGGCATTTTCTCTTGAGCTCTTACTCAATCTAACTGTGCTACTTCACTGTAAGCCGTGCGGTAGTGTTTAGTGCACGGTAATGGGACTTTCTTTGTCTACAAGGGCTCGACGCAGTGGCTGTAGCTAAGATCAAACATTTGAGCTTGCCTCTATGTAGCAGTTTCCTCCTCGGCAAAATCAGTCGAGTCAGTTGTCTGTATTTTTATAATTTGCGGAAATTTATTTCAGTGACTTTTCTTCCACACTATTATCGGGTTCACCCATCCTGTGAACCTGCTCTTACCTCATCCCAACAGGGAGATTGAGGGTTAGACAGCAGTGTTCACAAGAGAGGAAGTTGAGGGGTGTTTTGTTTTAAGTGTCATGGTGATACTTTTGGTCTCTTCCTATCTCTCTTTCTCTGCCTGTGTGTATATCGCAGAGCCATTGTCCAGTGGACCACTGTGCGACTGTCCCCCTCCTAATCCAGAGATGAGTTTCCACCTGTGGACAGAGGACCTCGATATCTGTGAGTGGCTCTGGACACCGTGAGGGGTCGAGAGGAAGTTGTCAGCACCAGTCAGCTGAACTGAATTAGACTGCAATTGTTACCTCAAAACTGAACTTAATGAAGTCAAGAAGCCCAAAATAAAGGAAAAAAAAATACAGTTAAAAACTTAATTCTCTTGACAGTTCCTCTATCTTTATATTATATTCTTACAAATATATTTTCTGTAGTGATGCAAAATGTTTTTTAATCATAGACTCAGAAGGGTTTCTCCGGAGAACTACCCTTTTGCACTGCTGTTAAACAATCATACAGGGAGAAATTCCTTCATAAATGTTCATAACTAAAAGTTGTTGTTGTTTTTTTTACCAACAGTAACATTGTTAGACGATGCATGAATTAAATTCAGTGTAGCTTGATGATGTCACAGAGCTTTTGGATGTCAGTCTGTAACCCCCAGGTGCTTCACCATCATGTTACTGTGACATTAAGCAAATATGAACAAACTTTTTCATTATTGCTTCTGAATTTATTCATAGTAACAGTAAGACAGCAGTGCCATCATGATGCCAAACTGTGAATAAATAACATGTTGCATGCCAACCAATGCCATTACTTATCCAGACTGGCCTACAACCACAGACATTGATGAAGGCCATTTCTCACGGTTAATATCAAATAGTCACTAAAGTACTAAAATTACCAGCATGTTGAATAAATGTAAGAAAATAAATATTTCAAATTTTAGCATGCGAATGGTCTGCTGCACAAGTAGGTCTGTATTTTCAAACATGGTGTATATTTCTTCTGAAGTATGGCTTACAACTTATTCAACAGAAATCTTCATTACATGAAATAGCATTCATATTTACACAATGTCTAAATAGAGACTAAATTCTATGATTAGACAAATTGATTTTTTTTATGCCCTTTATCACTAAATATGTGCATTTTCTTATCAACAGCAGGTTGAGTGCTTCTTGGAATTACATGAATGAATTAGACACGGTGGAATGTAGTCCTTGGCCACTAAAGACTTGAGAAATGCATTTAGAGGTTAATGTTACACCAAGATCTTTCTTTCCTGTGGATGTACTTTAGGTCTTTCCTTGAGAAAGAGTGGGCAAATGTGCCCTGTAACTCCAAAACAAAACAGTAAGCAGCAGAAATCGCATGTCTGTGGTCTGATTATGATGAGGCGCAGAGGTGTAGCACAACACTCTGGACCCTGTACATAGCCATACTCTATGAGCCCCTCCCCAAATCCTTGGCAATTTATTCTCATATTTTTGTGGTCCCTCCTCACATGAGGGCCCTGTATACTCAGTCTCCCTTTCACTCAATTTGATGACACATATATCCGCATGCGAAGTATGTGGGTGTTTACCGTGCTGTGGTTTTTGCTGCCTTGCTTCATGTGAGTGTTGACCTCGGAATCGCATGTAAGTGATGAATGTTGAAATGTTGACAGGGCGAGGACTGTCCAAGTGGTTTCGATCCAGCTCCATGTCCATGGAGCAGTTCTCCCTCAGTCAGGAGCAGGACGACTTTGAGCTGGGTGAGTCTCCCAGCGATCTGATGCCGTCCAACATGACACGCTTCTCCGTCATGTCCAATGACAGTGGCATCGAAAGAGACCTGCCTCCCAGTGCTGATCCCTCCCCATTGCCATCCCTGGAAACTACCAGCATGAGTGCACCATGGGAACAATTCAAAAGGTAACTCAAATGCCTGTTATTTTGCATTAATTAAAGGCCTGCTGATAATTTTGTGCGGTTTACTTAATTTTCAGTCTTTGTAGTGAAACATGCAAAATTGTCAGCCATTTTCCAAAGCATACCTTGATTTTTTTTTTTAAGCCATGTCATTTGCATCTGGCCCTCACAATGAACATTTACTGCAGTTCACTTGATTTTTATTCAAGGAAACTATTACACAAAGCTTTAATAGTTGCTTACTAAACTACATCAGTGAAACTCACTCATCATGGAATCATTTGCATCACTTGGTTTTAAAGTCTTACATCATTTTAAAAATGATTAGGACTCAAAGTATGACAGTAAACCTTCTCCCAGTGAGCCAGATTCATTGAGGCTGTCACGGTCTGGAGGCTTCAGGATAAAACCATCTATGAAGGACAGTATGGTGCTAATGCAGGACACTCTGGAGGACCACACAAGCCTTGCAGGAGGAGGAGGAAATGGAAGAAGGGGAGAAAGAAGAGGGGTGACTCTGCAGAGGCGGGCAGGAAGCAGCATGATGCAGAACCCTTTCCCCAAGCAGCAGAGACAGTTTACTGCCAAGATAGTCGCCATGGGGGATGACAGGGTACTAGGCCGCCTGGCCAAGGAGTACTACTTCTTCAGGTGAGGGACATGTCACAAGATGATGAAGCTTCTTTTAAAGCAGCTGAAGATTTGTGTGTGACTGAACTGGTCAAATATAATGCTTTCAGTTGTTTGATTTATATCCCTTTATTACACTGTACTGTAGTAGTTGTAATATTTTCTGGCAACTTGGATCTGGATATTATCACGTATGCTGGCCTTTCCTCATGAATATGATGGCTCAACATTACTATACAATAAACAGTAAAATCATGGAAACTTACACCGGGTCCCCTTCCCTTAAATAGATGATACAACATTTCGGAGCAACATTCTGCTGTTATTGCATAATAATGAGGAAGAATATTTCCCTTGAAATTATTGTGAACAATATAGAGTTGATAAAAGTAAATAGTCAAGTATATACTATACATGCAAAATATTTTTGGATGAAAATATTGTAAAGATGTTTGCTTGTTATGTTAATGGTGGTGGAAATTATTTTTCTCACAGTAATAGGAAGCCAGATGTTTACATCCCACCTTAAATGTCCTTGTATACTGTATGAAGGCTAACACTGTCATTTAAGCACTAACTATACAATTTGATGACTTCAGCTAAACTGGAGAACTATTAAATCACCACTTCTTTTATTTCAAATGTTAAAATCTAATCTGTTAAAACCTTTTTGGGGGGGGGGGGGGGGGGGGGGGG
>JBBPCS010003647.1:0-12080 GCA_037974645.1 Hollardia meadi
ACACTCTGTGGGTCTCATGGCAGACTGTATGTCCAGGGTTATTCTGATCTGTTAGGTATCGAGTATCGAACTAGTATTATTTCAGTCTCATGTATCGTTTTGGTATCGAGTATCGTGATACTAAACTGGGTATTGGTATCAAAGTCAAACTTTTGGTGTCCCGACAACATTACTGTTACGTACAATGGTGGTCCAGCCATATACAAGGTTTCACCTAGTCTTGGTTTATCTTAAGCTTTGCACTGCACTTAAAACATATGGAGTACTGTGGGATGCAACTTTACCCCAGCATCCTCTGGTAGGTTTAATTTTAAGTCCAAACTGGTGGCTTTGACATATAATAAACTTTCTTCATGTATCATAAAACCACTCCCAGTGACAAAAAAAGGGGAAAAGATTTATGTTCTCTCAACATTGCTTGGAATTGGCCTGCAGTTTGGAACACTGTCTTTTCTTCATCTAAAAACTTTGCTCATCAGATAATTCACTATTAGTTTGCACATAAATTTTACTTTACTCCTAAGCCTAGATTTAAACTAAAACTAGTGAACAGTGATTTATGTACTATTTGTCCTGGCTCTGTTAGAGGCGACTATTTACATATATTTTGGTTTTGCTCGACTATGAAACTTTTGTTGGATTATATCAATTTGTTTGTTGGAACTATTATGAACAAAGCTCTTCTGTGCTTTCCAGCTCTGGACCTTATTGGTCACAAAGGGGATAAGGGGATAATAATAGGTGGGATAATAATAGGTGCCTCAACTGCAGCATCGAAAACTATTATTAAGAACAGGTTTTAGCCCACTAATAATTTGAAGAGAATCTGGCTAAACTTTTTTAGATGTTTGTCTACTTGAAAGATCCACTGCCAGAGTTAACAGGGCCAAAGTGGATATGGTGGCCAATTGGTCTAAAGCTATCAAGGCTATTCAAGGACTAACTTAAACTCAACCTATAGTCCTGGCTTAATTTCATTAAATGTACATGTATGTTTGTTCCGACTTATGGTGGTAATCAGCATGTATTGTGTGCTGTCTTTGCTGCTTGAATGTTAGTTTGTTAAGGCGTAGCTATTATTTTATCTTATGTTGTAAGGTGTGTTGTGTTATGGTGTCTTATTTGGCTGGTTATTTACATTGTCTTGTTCTTGTGTCTTGTATAATCTTTGTATTTATTTCTATGTATTTGTGTTCATACATGTTTGTATTTAGTTATTGTCTCTCATCCCTGACGATTAACTTGTATTTCATGAATGAAGTTTTCTCATATTTCTGGCAATATTTGTTAAAATGAATTTAATAAATAATTGATCACAAAAAAAGAAAGAAAAATGAACACTTGAACATACTGTACATCAGCGTAATAAGAACCACCTAAAATGACAGAAACAATCTTGGGGAAAAATGTGTTTGAGGTGTACTTTGAGTTTTTGAGTCAGGGTCAGAGACAATGTCATGGCCAGCCGTAGGCTAATTCATAGTTTCCCATGGGGTTGGCCAACAATGATTAAGCAGATTTTCATTTGGTGGAGTTTTGAATATGAAGTAGTGGGCAAACACATGTATCATCTAGTATTATAATTCTGTAGAACACTCATAATCACAGAAGACAAATTACAAAAGAAGAATTTGTCTACTTGCCCCAAAAGACCTGAGGTGGAGGAGAAAATAAATTCTTGTTGTCTTGCAGACAAATTCAGACATTATCACTTCACTCGAACACTTATTCAGACCATGTTGGTGCTGCCCTGGCTTGCCTAAGTAATTAACAGGAATAATAATAATAATAATAATAATAATTGATAGGACTTATATAGTGCTTTTCTGAACACTCAAAGACGCTTTACATGAAAAGCAAGAACAAATACAAATACAAAATACAAAAATACTCAAAGACACTTACATGAATGGAAAAGCAAGATACAAATACAAAGTACAGGAATACAAATACAACATTTAGAAGTTATGACAGTTCAGGTTTGGAGAAGCAGTGGGAGTCAGGTATTGTAGGCTTTTTTGAAAAGGTGGGTTTGGAGTTGAGTTTTAAATGAGTGGAGTGAGTCTGAGTTGGAGGGAGGGAGTTCCAGCAATGGCAAAGACTCTGTTCCCCAAGGTGCTGTGCTTGGTTCTGGTGATGGGGGTCAGAAGGTTGGCATCAGATGATCTGAGGTGGGATACTATGATCTACATACAGTATACAGTATAATGGTATAATTTGTCCAGCTCAAATCTCATTTGCTTAATTATATAGATTAGGGATGGGAATTTCAATCAAAAAAAACTAGTTAGTACTAGTCTGAATGAACTTAAATCGACAACAGAGTCAGTCCAATTTAACTCCAAAGCCTGAGGCTTTAGCAAGGGATATAATAAACTGTACCACCTCCTTCCCCATAAAACACACAGATGTATGTTGAGACTGTGTTGTGTTGCGATGTGATTTCTGTATTTGTCACAATGATGGATCGGCAACACAGCTAAAAAAAAAAAAAGTGTTTGTGCAAGTTTATCATTTCAATCAGTATCACAACAATCTGGCTACATCGGGGGAAATGTACGCTGACCTCAACAAAAGCCATCAAACTTGGAAAACCCTCACCTTTGACAAAGCTGATTGGCAGCATGTCTTTAGCTATCATCTTTGTGATAACGGCTGCTATTTGCTCTGCACATTGTCTATTATCAAATTTACTTCGTCTGGCGACAAAGCTAGCCATTGATTGTTGATCAGTTGACGGGCTGCCTCCTTCTGCTGGGTGTTTTGCTCGTCGTTCTTGACTTGTGATATGCGAGCTTTACCTGGCAGCATTTGCACTCCACCTCATTTTTGCTTATTTTGTTAAAGGAGTTCCAAACAGGACTTTTTGACGGCTGTAGTAATCTTTGCATATTTCTAGTCTTTGTACAGCAACATCCAGCCCATCTCACAGTGCTACAGCACATGCTATACTGCCTTCGTACGGAAAACAAAACAACATGCCACACACGTTTTACCAGCGCCTGGTAACAACGTGATAATGCCAGTGGCTGATGGTATCGTGTTACTACTGGTAGTATCGGATTATTACTAGGCACCAGTAAAAACAAAGGAAAACATTTTTAAAGACAAGAGGATAGCTGGACAATAGTCACAAAAACTATTCGATTTTGTTATCATGTAATGGATATTCGAAAATTTGAAAATCATGACTCATCCCTAATATAGATGTCTCTTTGTTCTGGATCTTAAGTTCTGATGCTATGAGTCAGCAGGTCAAATGTATATTTATAAATATAACATCAGGATGATGTATTACCAGTGGGGGTGGAGGGTGTATTGCAGTATCTGGACTGCATCCTGTTAACATGAACACAGATAGGAAATAGTTAGCATAGCTGTCTTTTTGTTTATTTGTTTTTTTCTTGTCCTTTTCTCTACATATGACAGCTCACACTCAGGACTACAGTGGCTGAGAGAGCTCAACGTGCTGAATTCAGAATTCAGGCACATGCACTGGCACATGATGAAGAGATGAAATCCTCCTCAAAAGAAAAAAAACTAACAGAGTTAACAGGACACAATGCCTGAAGAATGAGACAACCCAATCAAAATAACAGAAACTGAGGAGGTAATAAAGATATACCTGTAGGGCCCTATTTAAACAATCTATAGCGCATGGTCAAAGGTCCATGGCGCAAGTGCATTTAGGGCATGTCAACAGAGCCCATATTCTCACCTCTGCTGATTCAAGCATATCACTGCTGCATAAAATGTGGAACCCTGCCCCCTCTTAGTGGGATGTTGTCACAAACATGGAGAGTAAGGACCCTACCGGGTGACAATTGTATCGACTCATCTCTTTATTTAACTTTGACGTGTCTACTAACAACGAGAGGGTTGACAAAATCATAACTCGTAATACAACCACATCAGACAGTCTACACACTATCATTTCCAGGTGACAAGACTCCTCAATATAATAACTCACAGAGAGAAGGTTATGTTCTTGTCTCTAGATACCCAGAAAGTGTTTGATCACATATCCTGACAATTGATTTTTCAGACACTACTACATTTAAATTTCAGATTTAGCTTTCTCAAATTGATCAGAAGACTCAACTTAAACCTGCAGGCTTCAGTCAGAGTTATGGGGTCGAGATCAGGGGTTGCTTTTACAGAATATTTTCCTTCATTGACTGAATTTTTTTTAACAATGACAGATAATTATGAAACCAATCTGTCGTTTTGACTGTTTAGAACGAGGGTGATCTATTGTAACATTAAGTAATTTACACGCAATACTGTCAACAACCATATGTAGACCAGCTGTACATCACAGAGGTAACTGAATCTATTAACAAAAAGATTCCCCTCAGAGCATGTGGGCATCACCACTGACCTCGACACTGTACTCAATGCATCTCGCATATTGAAGAGCTACAGAGTGGAGTGCGTCTGTGACCACTACGAGTGCAGCAGCACACCTGGGTCAGAAGGAGGGCATGCTGTGGGATTTCTTCCCAGTAAAGTGAGTGCTTGCAGGATTGGGAAATCCTACGGTTTGTTAATATTTTAATTATAATTGTCTAATTGTTTAGGTACAATGACCACATTGTTTTAGTACCCTCTGCTGTCACTGCAGAAAAAATAAATCATTGTGCTGCTTTGTGTAGTGTTGGCATTAGAAGTGACCGTAGAGTCTGTGTCTCCCCCCTGTCAACTTTTCTCCTCATGCCCTTCTCATTAAAAAAAATAATTAAAATGACAGGTATAGATTATGGTAGACACAGGTGTGGACAGGGGTGCTCACTGTCACCCCTATTGATTGCAAGTTGCATCAAACCTTTAACTGAGTTAACCAACGATGACAGAAACATAAAAAGGTATCGTGATCAGAGAGGAAGAACATAACGTATCATTATGCAGATGAGTAGTTATAAATGAGTAGTTACTTTGAATATATGGGGTGAGATACAGACATAATTTATAGCCAAAATCCTGTAGTTTAGGAAGTATTCACATCCTTTACTTAAGTAAAAGTACTAATACCACACTGTAAAAATACTCTATTACAAGTAAAAGTCCTGCAATGACAATGTTAATTAAGTTAAAGTATAATATTATAATAATAATAATAATAATAATAATAATAATAATAATAATGGTACCCAATGCAGAAAAATGTTCCCTGTGACTGGTTTACTATTACATAAATGTATATCATTAGATAATTCTGACTTATGCATTAATGTAAAAGCGTGATTTTACTATTGTAGCTGGGTGAGGTGGAGCTCATTTTGAACTATTCTATATAGGACTGCAAGTAATTGTTCATCTCATTATGGATTAATCTGCTAATTGCTTTCTCCATTAATGGATCGATTGGTTGGTTTGTAAACATTGAAAATAGTCGATCTACATTTGAATATATGGAGGAAGTTCGCGACAGAAAGCCACTGGTGCAATTCCTTTAACGTTTACGTTTCCAGAGTCACTGAAATTCCCATGAACGAGCTGAATAGCCTGTGCGTTAAGCTGGGATTTAAGTGCCTCAACAAGTAATACCAATTCCTGCGGGAATATTGCACCATCATGAAACCACTTACAGCAGCAATGGACATCTTACAAGGGGATAACTTATGGGACTTTATTACCAACTCTTGAAGTCCTGATGTCAAGGACACTTGCCTTGAAAGGCACCCTGTCAAGGATGACAGCTGGCCTTCCAGAGGTCATTGTGAAGGTATGCCTATATTTCAACGGCATCTGGCAGCCATAATGAAATTGACTTTTTTGCATTTGAGACAGAGCCCGAGGACTATTTGAGGTCAGGGGGGTGTTAGGAAGTGGGACCAGAGTGGCTAGGAAGGTGGTAGGAGGCAGACGAGAAAAACTTTGTCCAGGTTTAACCAAATGGTTTATTTACAAAAAAAAAGGCACCATGCTACACGTGTAACCAAAATATGTACAAAAACAAAGAAAAAAAATGAACAGCTAACTTAGCTTAACTGAACAAAACCCAACTGACATTGATTTAACATCATGTGCACACATCTACACACTGACATCAAAACTCATAATAATGCAACTGATATTACTTATCATCACTTGCACACAGCTACACACTGACATCCAACCCCCGTAACCTCCTAAAGCAACTGCTCAAATAGACCCATCCATCAGCAGGAGTCAATTAAGGCTGTACCAATACTGCCGGTAAATCCCATGCCTCCCCTGAACACAGGTAAGTGATAAAGTTATTCATTTTTTATCAACCTCCAAGTAAAACACTCACATAGCTTACCATATAACATACATTTGCAACCTTACATAAACAGATCACAATCAACCTAAATAACTTACTTCACATAAATTACCTCCCTCCCATACTTGGTCTCAACCAGTGACATCACTAATGATGTCACCCAGGGTATAAATACAGGAAGTGGTTGAGTACCTTCTCCTTTTGTCTCTGGAACACATGGTGGGTATGGTAAGTAGCAAAGAAAGAAATTATTAACTTATGGAAAGCAGAACTGAACCAATAAATACTAACTAAACTTAACAATACTTGTCCATGTTTTACTTTAAGCATAAATGTTGATGTATGTGACCTGTACCCAAACTTAATGCAAAACACAAACAAACCCGGGATAGTATGTGTCTGCAAGTTACAGATCCGTGATGGAACTATGGCTAAAACACACAATTAACAAGCATGGTTAAATTAGTAGTAATATGGCACTGAAGGTGAACATGGAGATAAGTGGTGTGTTCTCACCCACTTTGTCACAGGGGGTATGAGGTTGACACTCTGAATCAATTCTCAAAGCGGAGCGGCTTTTTAGTTTAGGAGGTTTGGTGCTCGCCCCTAGAAGGATGGGTGGGAAGTAATCTCGTAATATAACGAGTAATGAAACTAATTACTTTTGATACCAAGTAATAAGTCAAGTAATATTATTACTTTTTAATGAAGTAATAGGTAAAAAGTAATTAATTACACTTCCTGAGTAACTTGCCCAACACTGGAAACGATTATCAAAATAGTTAATAATTTTCTGTCAATCAACAAAACTATTAATCGACTAATCATTTCACCTGTTTAAATAGTTGGGTAGTTTAATTTAGCTATAACAAAACATCATTTATAAGCTCTTCATATGTTCTGTATGAAAAATCTTGATTTGTAAAGTAACTAAATCTGTCAGATGGGTAAAAAGTACAATATTTCCCTCTGAAATGCAATGGAGTAGAACTAGAAATTGGCCTGAAAGGAAAAATACTCAAGTAAAGTACCTCAAGTTTGTATTTAAATAAAGTAGTAGTAAAATGTAAATGTACTACATTCCACCACTGCCAAAATCTTGTCTTCTCGATGAAGTATAGATCTCATTAGGAATTTTGCTCTCAACCTCCCAAACACTGGTCAAATTATAGACTTTCTTATATCCACCATTGATTTTGTGGAGGGGCTCTTGAAGTCATTTGAAGAAATAAGGGTTGAATATGGGCGTAGTGATCTCCAGATTGTATCAGGTGCTTCTCCATATGGACTCAAGTAATTCAATATGCATAAAAGAAAGATGGGAGACTGAATTGGAGCAGGGAATACCAAAAGACACTTGGGAGGAAGTCTGCACACCTTACATGCTCAAATACATGACTATTGTTACGGCTGCAGGCCCTTCTGTTTTGTTTTGTTTTCTCTTATTTGTTTTTTTAGATTAGCTCTTAGTCTTGAGAGTCCTCTTTTGGTTGTTACTTTCTTTGATTTGAACAGCATCCCTCTTCTGTTGTAGTTTTACCTCACATTTTTTTGTTTGTACAGTCTTACCTAACTAATAACTTAAATTTTTTATGTTGCTTCCCTCCCCCAACAAGCTGGGTTGTAACACTATAATCAGGCTTTTCAGCAGCTTAGATAAAACCCTATTAGCTTCTAGATATTGCTGGAGGAACTGCAGGGCACAGGTGGGCAACTATGTGCATACATTGTGGTCAAGCCCACAACTGGAAAATGATTGGAATATATCCCATGATGTATACCATCATAGGAGTGACACCTGAAGGGATTGATGTTAGGAGAATTATTTATTTACTCCAAATTCTACAGTGGCAGGGAAATGTATTAGGCTGAATTGGTTAGATTGTTTGTTATGGATACTTTGACAGTATAATCTGTTATGAGTAACATGATCTGCAGCGAAGAATATAATTCCTGTAATTGATTATATTGATAATATAATCTGGAATGAGTAATGTGATAATGAAAATAACAAACAAAATAAACACAAATGTATATGTAGGATCGTAATGGCAAACGGTACCAAAGATGGTGGTGTTTTTATTTTTACTTTATACAGTTCAAATAAAAATAAGACATCAGAGACAATAACTTTGCTCAAATTAATACATGAAACGAACAAAGGTCATATTTCCATCATGTCCACTGAGGTTTGACTGGAGCTCTTTTTATGACATCACTTCTGCAATGGTTTAACCAACTGCCAACATTTAAATAAAACATTGGATGTAAATGTGCATTCATTTGCGTTTTTATTTGCAGATATGTTCTGGAAATTTGGTGAAAATTTGCTCTGCATTTGAAAGGTAACTGGATTGTCGACAGCCTTCCTGTGAGCAGGATGTCATCTTCCTGTGCCACACCAAGAATCCATTCCATACAAACATGTTGAAAAGCATGGATGGAATCAACGCACCTATACTACATGATGGGAAGTCTTCATGTAGTCAGTTGCGTATTTCTGGTCAGGGTACCAAAGTATAATCTGTTTTCCCATCAAAAACAAAAAATTAAAAACAGCCATTTTTTGGTTTTGTCTGAATCAAGAAACAAAAATAAAAAAATTAAAAAAACAAATAACTGGTCAATTTTGGATTTTGCAAGCTTTCATTTTCCTTTTTTCCTTTTGAAGAAAGACATGAAGAAAAGCGAGACATGTGACCCAGAAGTTAGAGTAAATACTGTATATCAAAATAAAAGCCAAGAGGATCAAATAACATATTTATATAGCACTTTTTAAAACAATGGTCATTGTATAACATTATGCAATCAGATAGGCCTATTAAATTGATTTTAAGAATAAATAAAAATCATTACAAAATAAATCAAATAAACCTGGACCAATGGAAGTATAATGGCAACAGTTGATTACTGTATATGCAGTTTAATATTGTATATTTATCCATGTACTGTACACAGCAAGAGTCAATTTTTCAATTAATGAGCGCGTTGTTTGATGCATTAAGTTCGTAATATAGTTTAAACTAACAAACTATATTGTGTGTAGAAAAGTTTTTAATGTTGGCACTGATATTTTGGTTTTGATTTCCACCGTGCCGTTGCTTGACTGAACGCAGAATAAGTAGGTCAAGCTGATGTTTACCTGGCAATATGAGTGTATTCAAATGTATGCCTGATACCCGTATGGTAAAGGTAAATGGTAAATGCATTTATATAGCGCTTTTATAGTCATCTCTACCACTAAAAGCACTTTACACTTATAATCAGCATTCACCCATTCACACACTGGTGGCAGTGACTACCTTGCAGGGTGCCACCTGCACATCAGAAGCAGAAACCATTCACACTTGCACCCACACACAGATGGCGCAGCATCGGGAGCCTTTTGGGGTTCAGTATCTTGCTCAAGGACACGTAGACTACAGGGGCCGGGGATCGAATCACCACTGGACGACCGCTCTACCACCTGAGCCAGAGATGGTAAATGGACTTACATTTATGTAGCGCCTTTCAAGTCTACAGATAAATACACAATATTTAAAACAGTTGTTTTCTGTTTTTATATTTTTTGGTTTAAAACGGAAAAACAAAAAACGAGCCCGTTTTCTCCTTTTTGGTTTTTGACGGGAAAACGATATACTTTGGTTACGTCTGACCATTTCTTCATTTGATGTGACAAAGGTTTATTGTCCCTCTTAACCACTACTGTCCCTTCTGGGATGACTAAAATTGATTTTGACGGGGTGGATACGTCAGTCACTACCTCAATATTTCTAAAATTCTGGATCCCAAGGACATGGATATAGAAGTACAATCTTAGCAGAACACACTGAACATTTAAAGTGCTTTATATACTATACCTCTATCATTGGCAGGGTCACTCACTCGATATAAGTGACCAGTTGATCAATAAACTATATTGACACTCATGGGGTTGAGTCATGCTGATCTAAACCAACTGCACTGAAGTACAGACAATACGCAGGATGTTAGTTGTGACACTGACTGAAGAGAGTCTCCATCTTATCTACTCTCTCAACAATCACAGGAGCCTGAAGGTTTCATTTCCGCAGATGATCCTAACATCCAACCCGCTCAATCTCTCTGCAGTTAAAAGCATGTGTGATTCTGAAAATGCTGTTTAAAGTGAACAACTGCGGCACACTCCTGGTGTACATTCTAGACGATGCTGTCTGGTGTTAATATGGCTGGTTGAGCACTAAAAGGCCACTTTTACAGTTTTGATTAAGAGATTACAAGTATTGTTATGTGCAATTCTGGGAATGGCATGGCAGCTTTGCAAAGATTCAGTGGTGATCGGAGAAATACCTGAGAAATAACTATTTTAAAATCAATTAGTTCTTTGATTTAATCCTGCAACTAAATATAATTTTCATTTTGTTTTTTCGACAAATTTGAAATAAAATGCCAGTGCCAGTCAGACAATCGTGGAAAAAAATGTCTATTTCGAGTTTTGAGAGTCAGAGGAAGTAAATCATGTGCCATTTTTGCTTGACACAATCAGTTACAGTGTCAAAGTAGTTGCCGCTTATTTCTTCATCAGTCAACTTGATTAATCAACTAATCATTTTAACTCTAGTTTGATTAAATACCAAATAAATAACCCAAACATTTGTTTGAGCTCTGAGGATTTGTTGAGTATTTGTCTTCCTTATTTTACAAACTAGTAGTAAATCATTTTCACTGTGGATGGGGGGTAGGAGGGTATGTTCCCCTCACTTTTTGGTCACTAAGATCTGTCTGAACATGGTCTTCTCACTGTCCAGCCAACATAACAGAAATGAGAGCAAGATTCGCAGCAAACGCTTAACAAATTATTTTTTAGCCTGGGTTTTGCCTCTCAGGCTACAACTCTCTGCCCTACCTTATTGGTATAGGTTATATAGAGCTATATACAACCTGAGAGAAAGACGCACACATTTATCTATTTATACATTTAAACTGATTTTAATACACACACGTTTCCACCTCCCACTTGTGAAACCTACACTCTTATATGGATTCTGAAGACAAAAAAGAAGAGACCTATCTTAATCACACAGGCCAGTAAATGTTATTTGCTGTCTTCAGACAGACAGACTTCACACTACAGGCAGTTATGTGGGGCAGGTCTGATTACAGTTATGAGTGTAAACATTGTAACAACAGTTACAACGACACAGTCGACTACATGAGTTGTCACTGATGGAATGACAGTGTGAATATTGTCCCTATAAAACATGACTGTCAGACAAACAGAGACATTTTCTTTAAAGCTGCTGAGGATTTTTCTTCAATTTGAATTTGACTTTGTGCTGCAGGGGTTGTGACAGTCTCAAATAATGTATTTACACTCCTCAACAAAATATAAAATTTGAAAAAACAAACCCAAAATCTCCTGAACCCATAAACACAGCCTGTTTGCACTGACCTTCACTGAATCTGATGATGAACTTATTCTTGCAGGTGTGTGTTCGCAACTTACCGTCTATCTGTAGCTGCAGAAAGGCTGCTGTCCTCCCATGCTAAGCGCTGCGATGATGAAAATGGACGTATATCTGGTCTCTTCCTTTGGAGAGTGAGAATCTTATGTTTTCTGCCTCCCTCTTCCCATCAGCAGCTGCGCATCTGTCAGCATCCACTGATCTCTGAGCTGCTTAATGCTGCTACACGCCTCTGCCTCTCCACACGCTCTCAGCCCGCTGTCTCTCTCCCTCAGTGCTGTTAGACACTTGTTTTTGTAGCATACTGATATGTTCTCTCTCTCTCTCTCTCTCTCTCTCTCTCTCACACACACACACACACACACACACACACACACACACACACACAC
>JBBPCS010003648.1:0-12077 GCA_037974645.1 Hollardia meadi
TGTGTGTGTGTGTGTGTGTGTGTGTGTGTGTGTGTGTGTGTGTGTGTGTGTGTGTGTGTGTGTGTGTGTGGCCTCTTTTGGGACTTCGCACAAGAGAGAGAACTTTTGGATGATCTTTCTTGCAAATGACTGATATCTGCAGTGGTGGGGGCCTTGTGTTTGGGGAGTCTGGTCTTGTGCAGAGAACTGTGCTCAATGCCAATCTAAACAAATCCATGCAGGACCAGTTAATACAGATAAAATGCTGTTTCTACTGCAAGTAATTGACAAATAATGCTGTTAGAAGAGCTCATAGTGGTCATGGCAGCACACATTCCATCCTCACATGTTAATTAGTTCTTAATTTTTATTTATTTATTTTATTTTAGATGACAGAAGGTTTCACCTTCTGTTCTGTCATATTAGTGGAAATGTGAGGACTATCAGTGTTTAGTTTAGACAGTACATCAGTACATGACATCATCTATGTGAACACAAGCTCCACAGCTGCAGACGACACTACAGAGCTGTCAAAGCGCAATGACAGCTGATCCAGCATCAGTGATGCTGCTTCAGAAGGAAAACACACAGTTTTGTGTCTTCACTCCCTTTTATTCACATGTCTTCCTCCATCTTTACTGGAAGGAACTGAGACAGGAAAAAAAAAATTGGAAGACCTTTTTATCACTATTCAAGAAAAGGAGAAAAGTGGAGCAGAAAGTCTGAGATGAAAGAAGATCCACAGGAACGTAGACAGAGTGAAAGGATAAAACCGAGACAGACGGAGAGGAAGCAACAAAGAGTTTGTGTTCTAACATGCCGGAGGATGAGAAGGCAGCCGGGCATCTGATGATAACATCTGACGGCAGCTCAGTGATACACCTGAGAGACGGAGAGACACGGAGGAGGTGGGAATCAAACAGGAACGAAAGTGAGAAGAGATTAATAACAAAAAGTGAACACTGGGAGGAAGAGGTGTGAAAGAACTGAAGTGTTGGAAATGTAGGGAATAAAAATGAAAAAGATTCACCTCTTCTGAAAGGATCATGTTCGGACATGTTCTACTTGATTCCTGTTGTTCTTTTCTTCAGTGTAGTTTTGGATCTTTACATTTTTACCAAAAATGGAACCAAACGAAAGCAACATTAGTTTCTAGAGTTTTCCTCGAGTCTACGTCAGCTTCTGAACTTAACAGAAAGTTTACGCCTGAGCAGACAACGTGTCACAGTGCAGAAACCAAAACTGAATCACTTAAACCGCTCGCTGACCCACACACTGATCATCAGCCGATACAACACACTGTTGCATTGCTGATGTTTTGCAGGTCTGGGGGTCAAGTCCACTGAGAAATGAAGTTCGTCTAACGAGAACAGATCCACGAAACACAGATCAGATTCCTGTTGTTGCAGGTTTTTATAAACCAGCTTTAAAGGATTGCTGGAGACCATTAAGACCATTAAGTTGCGCAAATTACTGAGACGAAAAAATAATGAAATGCTTAAAACAATTTGTGTTCTCATGTATGAACAGCACGCCAACTCTAAGGACATTTCACGTGTCATTTCATACATTTTAAGCTTTTTGGTTTCATTTAACGCCGTCTGGATTTTAGGAGTTTGGCAGGAAAGGAAGAAGACAGGTGGCTCTCGTCACATGACTTACGGCTGCAGTTTGGTTAAGTTTAGGCATAAAAACTACTCGGGAGGAAAAGATCATGGTCCGATCAGATCAATTGAGATGTCTGTGATGGAAACAACGATCATGGAGGAGGAACTAGTGCCGCTGTTTCTGGGTATGTGGAGCTTTATGACTTAACTAAACATAATTACTATGATTTGAACAAGAAACAGCAGCCTGGAGGTAAAGTGGTACGGCACGTGGGACTTTGGATAAGTTGTTTACTAGTATTGTTGCCTAGCTGGTTGTACGGCTACTATGAGCTGTATATCATGTCAAAGTGACTTTCACTGTAGAAGAAGAGACGGTAACGAGGGAAGGAAGATAAATCAAAGCAGCTGGCACTTCTACCTTTATGACAACCAATTTGAGTGTCAGGACTTTGCTCCTCACGTCTTCAAAGCGTTTGAGGGTTGAGTTCAGCTTAAGGTTGGGGGGTAAGTGATGGGGGGTGGGGGGAGGCAAACTAAATCATTTGACTTAAATCTGAGGGCATGTAATTGATGAATTAATATTTGTGTTAGCTCTCTTGGGTTTAAACATCAGGCCTTTATCTGACTATTGTTTATGGAAGCTCAATACTCAAGAATTCCTTGACGGAAATTCTTCGAATTTGGCACAAACACTTACTTCGACTCAAGGATGAACTGATTATATTTTGGTGGTCAAAGGTCAAGGTCACTGTGACCTATTAAACACATTTTTAGTCATAACTCAAGAATTCATACACTAATTATGACAACATTTGTGCTGCCGGGTTGAACGTGCGTGTGAAGAATCCATGATTCAGAATTCAGAGCTTCTTTGAAGCAACATCCATATTTGAATCATTGTAGTCCACTTTGATGTTGAGCTTCAGGTGATTGTTGTTGCACCATGTGACCAAGCTCTCTATCAGTCACTACATATATTATATGAGTCTGGACACACATGGAGGGAAATGCAATTTCACTGGTGATTCCAGTTATTATGTACTTGCACTCGTGCCTCAGATTTTACTGCCATGGAAACTGCATGAGAGAAATTGATTTGACTACAAGGAGACTTTTCACAGGCGAGGAAACATGTCCACATGCAGAGTGGAAGACCACAAATCAGTGTGAGATTCATCGGCGACTGGAAATTCTTTCATCTTTCTTTTACGCAGACACACACACACACACACACACACAGAGAGAGTTAAAATAGATACTGTATGCATGCACACAGTCAAGCAAAGGAAACACAAAACATGCATCCATTTGAATGCAACGACACACCTGCAATAATCTAAACCTGTGTGAGAGAAATAGGTTTTACACTGCAACCGCAGAGACCAGTGGTGGGTAACAATGGGACTGTGTTCATGCTGTGGAGCAACTTCCTGCTGGTAAACATGGAAGTTTAAGACTTTATGAACGGACAGAGTGCCAGAATGCACCACAGGACGGATTAACCTTTGGTCTTAGAATTGTTCCAGAGAAAGCTGATTAACTCCCGCTGGCTCGTCTTTCTGCTGCCAGGAGACACAGCTGATCCCTGATCACTGAGAAGACGATGAAGATGAGCCGCCTCATCACCTTTAAAAGATGGGACTCTACGACGGTGGCTTTGGCTAATAACAGTGTGACATCACCTGCTCGTATCTGGAGCCCTTTCCAGCAGCCTGGAGCTTCATTTCAGCACAGCTGATTTTATTTAGTAAATCTTTCAACAAGAGGTGATTGACAGCTTTGTAAACACTTCAGAAAGAATAAATTAGTGGTTTTAAGTCTCCTCCAAAACCTTCAGATCATTTAAAGATCCCCTCCACACATGATGCAGATATATTACCTCAGATTTAGAGATTAGAGATCTACTCCTCCTGTCTTTAGAAAAAAATGTATGCATGAATATGCAAATAATTTTCATTTGAAAAGTTTAACTGCAGGACACAGGATGTCTAGTGTGCACATCATACTTGTGTAGGTTTGCATATCGGACCATGATTGGCTCAAAAAATCCTGCTGTCACAAAAGTCAAACTTTATGATGAGCAGAGAAACTTGCAGCTGAAGGTGAAAACAACCTTCTGGTGTCAAACTGCACACAAAACATACTTTTTACAGTGAAGCTCAAACTAAGTGGGATTTGATTCCACTGTGACGTCGCGTTTGTTCCATCCTCCACACGGCTCCAAACCCCACCATGCCTGCCTGATTATGTTGACTCAGATTTTTGAGTAGAACCAAATCACAAAAAAATCTCATGACACTTTCCACGTGAAACGGGTCCAGACCAGAGAAACAGGATCAGCACAGGGAAACAAGGTGACGAGGAGCTAAAGGTATACGGCCTGGGAGCGGACCACCACTGGGACTGACAGAACGATCTGGTGGAGACTGGAAGCCCACGTCGATGTACCGCAGCAGTCTCTTAGGTGATTACCATCAGCTGTGTCACACAGGATCCAGAAGAGTGGAGGAACCAGACCACCATGGCCATATCAAATCCTCTGTGTATACCTTCCATATTACAGCAAAGAGACTGTCTTCTCAAGGTCTTCATCCAAAAGTATTTTAATTAGAGTAAACCTCTTCTGGGTCAACAAAAAATATCACTTTGTGGAAAAGTTTGCGGAAACTTCAAATCTGCTGTTACAGCATTTGTGAACACTGCAGCTTACAAAAATAACTTCTGCTGCATCATCTCATCTGACATTTTTTATTGTTAGGAGGACAAGGAAAGGGAGCAATCAAGGGGGGGAAAGCACTGCGTCAGTGCCCTCCTGGACGCCCCTGTGACAGATAAAAAATGATGAGGCGTCCACTAGGGTGCCCGACCAGTGGAGAAGACACGATGTGCTGCACTAATGAGGGCATGATAATGATGCTAGGAAAGGGTTTGGAACTCATTCACCATAAATACACAACACACATCTTTCTGCGCACTGGTGCTCCACAGCATGAACACAGTCCCATTGTTACCCACCACTGGTCTCTGCGGTTGCAGTGTAAAACCTATTTCTCTCACACAGGTTTAGATTATTGCAGGTGTGTCGTTGCATTCAAATGGATGCACGTTTTGTGTTTCCTTTGCTTGTCTGTGTGCATGCATACAGTATCTATTTTAACTCTCTGTGTGTGTGTGTGTGTGTGTGTGCGTGTCTGCATAAATTTAAACAGTTTGGTTTGTCGCTATACTTTTAGAGCAAAACCAATTAATTTCATTAAAATCACAGTAATCGTCGAAATGTTTCCACCCAACTGTCAAAAATAAATCACAGAAATGACTTCAGTGGAAACGGATGCATCTCAGTAATCACATCCAGTACGAATACGAGTGTGTCATCAGCAGTAAAAGAGCAGCATTCATTATACGTTTCACATAAAACTCACTGAAGATTAGAAGAAATAAATTTTTGTACGTGAGGCAGATAACAAGAGAATTTTAGATATTCCACATTCAGTGATCTTCAACTGAGCATGTTTCTGCTTTTATGAAAAAGTTTGATTTTGCATGAGGAGATATTACTTTTTTCTGCTTCTGTTCACATAATCTCATCTTCTCTCTGTGTCAGCTTGACTCGACAGGAAGTGTGGAGAAGTGTCGACTGTACTTCTGCCCTTTCAAACATGGCCTTTTCAAAAACTATTCTCTCCTTCACTGACATGTGAGCACACACACGCACACACACACACACACACACACACTTTAGCTTCATTCTGTAACTGAAATGAACACAAATGTTTATGAACACAATCAACATATTTCTATCACCGACTTTGAGGCAAAGATCGACCTCGTGATATTTGACACCACATTTAATGTATCAGGGTGTTTTTGTCGAAAAGCTCCTGAGGACTTGTCAGATAACAAACACTCAACGTCATAATTCATAAAATTAAAACTACCATCTGAAAGATGGACTTTTGCAAAGAAAATACACTTTGAATTGAAAAAAAAGTCGCAAGTAAAAATAATTTTCTAAATTAATTTAGTCTTTTATAAAACTACATCCACCGATCAGCCACAACATTAAAACCAGTGACAGATGAAGTGAATGACATTGATCATGGCTACAGAACAATGTTCTAGTGGAAAACCTCCTCACGCCAACAGCACTCCATGGATCGTGATCTTTCAGGCATGCCTCGTAGCTCAATCAGATCTGGATCTGGGGCATTTTGAGACCAGGTGGACGCCTTAAGCTCTTTGTCAGGCTGTTCCTGAGCAGCACCACCCCCAGCATCGTCCTGCTGGGGGACCAATGTCATCAGGACGCAGATCTCCTGGTTTTGTGTTTTTGTGTTACCTACATTTTGTTTGCTCCATTCATCCACCACAACCTCCTGCCGACCGGGACTTTGTCGCCATTAAACTACGTCTACTGGCGAGGCGTGTAAATATCGACTCGAGTGCAAATAGAAACATACAGCGATGAGGTATTTCATTCATTGGAATATGTTACAAAAAGCCAGTAAATAATCAGCACAGTCCTGTCATGTTATAACTAATTCACCAACATAATAAAGAAGAGTGAAATTTTTAATAAGCCTGTTGAATAATTACACTAATTTCTCTCCAGCAGCAGTTCCAAACTGTGAAACAAGGACCCGTAAAGAGCCACAGGCTCCTTCTCATTAGATGCCTAAATGCCAATATTGCTTCACTGTAATAAGACTGTGAGTCAACATTAAAGTCCTTTAATTCCTCCTCCAAAATAAACTTTGTAAACTGTGTCAAAGAACGAAGAAATGTCAAGTTGAAAGCAGCCTCGTTACCCTCAGAGTCCTCCCAGGTGAAGGCAGGCGGCCTTCTTGGAACTCTTTCTGACGTCTTTTTTCCTTTCTGTGATGTTTTATCACGTCAGTATACAACCTCTCCTGTCTGGGAACAATCCTGCATACCAGTTTGAAATGGAGGACACTTTGCTGCGGTTACAAACAACGAGAACCACTGGAATATTCAGTTTATTTCAGTTGTAATGAAATACTGAAATGGATATGGTCAACGCATTTGGAAAGAGGCGTATTCTAAGTCGCACAGCCCTGCAAACGATTGTGCTGATCAATCTGATTAATCTGATCAATCTGCAAGTTTTCTGCCAGTTATTCATGTCTTCATCAAGATGGCAGCAGACATCTCTCTCTCTCTCTCTCTCTCTAGCCACATCATCCTGCTCCTTGGGGATTTTGAAGGCATTTTCCAACTAGATGGAATATATAAACCTTTCAGTGTTCTCTGGGTCTGAGTCTTGACCCAGTGGGAGTATTGGAAGAGGAGAGATTCTGAACCACCTCGGCTTGTTCTCTCCAACATGAAGCAGTAGTTCTGCTTTTTCACTTTGAACCTAAAGGTGTCAGTGAAGCACTCGTCGGACGTTCAAACAGTGTCTGTTAACAAATTAATTAAATTGGAATTAGGGGGGTTAGGGTGTCTGATAAGTTTCGGAACTCTACGAAACCAACAATTCAACCACTTCACACAGCGATTGACGAGGTGTGCGAAGCTGAAAAAGTTCCACACAACTTCTTTTGTTGCTGTTCATGTCTTCATGACATTTGCTGCAATTGCTGAGTCAGCCCCGGGTTGCCAGGAGTGAAAACCTCCTTGGTAATGGATTCCCTGTCATTGGATGCTGTGTTCGGTCCCATTCGGGTCATGTTTGGAAAGTCCTTTGAACTGGGAGCTCATCTAGCTGCATGACGGGGCGTAACGCACATTCAGCGCTAACACTACTGGCTACTTTAAAAGGTCCGTCCCTACCCGACTGTTTGTTCGGGAAACACGTAAATATGAGGAAGCAAACAGAACTCTGCTTCTGTTTCCTGAGGACTTTAACTTGACCCTATAAATAACTGGGCAGTGTGTGAACCTAAATAAATCTAAATCAAATAACTAATGTGAACTCAGTTTCTTCCCCCTGGTTCCTCGTGGTTATGGGTTTATTTCATTTTGAACCAGCTCAGGAGCTTCTGTGACTGCACAGACCTACAAATAAATAAACAGAAGAAACGTATGTGTTGCAGAATCATATCAGCCTCGGAGCAGCTGTGTACTTTCTGTTTTGATGAGCTGCTCGACACTTTTACTGCAAAACGTGGCATTTGAAACTATGGCTGCGTCTGAAAATATCACATCTGACCCTTCGAGGGTGTTTCTGCCTTCAGGGTGAACATCTATTTATGCATCATATACATCTATATCGACACCATTACTGCTTGGTTTGCAGCGTTTTATGGAAATACGCTTGACGGTGATGTTTTTGTGTCAGTGTTTATAGCAGCCATATATTCACTGTCTCTGTCATGCAATAACAATGTAGAAGGTGACAAAGAAAAGGAAAAAAAGAACTGATCTAATGGTGTTCCCGTTCCTGTTCTCTTTGGAGAGAAAATGGATTTTAAAATGTGTACACTGAATGTGGAACCAGAACACAACACATGCACAGAGAGAAACCACACATGTTCTTCCACTCCCTCAGCTTCGCTCTCTCTAATGGCTTTGACAGAGTTCACGAGGAGGAAAAGGTCAAAACACCTGCGATTTCATCCTCCACCAGCAAGAGTAGCTGGTCGGGAGGAGGCACAAGGGCAACACACGTCACCCGCTGTGTTATTCATATCATAATTCTGGACTTTGAAGATAAAAGATGATTATTAATGTCCTGATTTTGCATAATGCTGCAGGATGCATGAGAACAGAAGCCATCTCATCTCTCATTTGAAACAAGTTTTCAGGCTAACAAATGAAATCCAAAAAGTCTCCTCTCTTTCATGTCACAAACTAGTTCATGTTGGGAGCTCAGCAGGGAACAGGGGCGGACTGAGGCCAAAACATGACCCGGGAATGTGTCCCTGCTCGGACAAAGCATTTCCAAATCTAGAAACACGTATCGCCCTCGAGTACAATAAATAAATTGTAGCGTACATATAAGCCAAGAGGCTGTACGGACCATCTGTCATGTACTGTCAATTAACTGTTTGAACATGTCCAGTTTTGTGGCTTTTAGCACTTCCTGTGGCTTTGATACGGGTTTTGTTAAATATTTACCACTGACTGATCACCACCTGAAAGCACATAGCATAAATATTAGTGTAATTAGTCATTTATCTCTTATCTCTTATCTTATCTCGGAAATTTCCCCGTTGTGGGACTAATGAAGGAATATCTTATCTCATCTTATGACACTAACCTTTAACTTCAGTGCTTCGTTAAACAAGTTCACTGAAGATCTGCAAAGCAAACACAGGTTGTTTCCTCCAAAACGGCTTTGAAGTACCTCATGATGTATTTAGTGTCCACATGTGGACTCAAACGAGGCAGAGGAGTGTCAATTATTTATGCTTTAAGTGGAACTCTAATTAGCCCACATTATGCAATGCATTCAGCAGTGACTGATGAACACAAACACTTACACATCAAGTGTTGACGTGACTTTAAGAGTTAAGGAGGACTGTCCACATGCAGCTGATTCCTCTGAACGAGCTGCAGCTGCGTGTCGCTGCTGTGAAATCTTCTTTTTCCACTTCCAGCTGGAGGAGTGTTGCTTCTTCTTCACCTCGCACAGATTCACTTCCAGGAAGTGTCCAGAACTTTAAAGTACCTGAGAGCTGTTATTACACGCAGCCTCAATTCGTCCCATTTCATGTCGCTTTCATTTCATTTATTGGTCGACGTCGCTTCAACTCGTAGAAAGTGTTAAAGGTGCTAGGACCCGAGGCCCGGGATGCGAGCACACTGAAATAATGATAATTTCTCTCAGTGAAAAACGTAATCTCCTGGAATCTTATGACAAACTGCCAAAAACGAGCCAACGAGATGCAGCAGCGAAACTCATTTGCACTTTACTGACGTTACTGTTTTTGTAAACGTGCGTCTACAGAAACGGCTGGACTGTGTTTTGAAATGGTCGTTAAAATTCAGTAAATAGTGAAGGTGTTCTTTTCATTACTTTATACTGTTTTGATGTAATAAATATGTACAAATGTCATAGATGGTTATCTGCATGAGAAATAAAGCGAAATAAAAAAAATCGGTTATAGTAATCACCCGGTTTCCACTGTATCTGCCATGACTTGCTACCGTCTGCCACAGCTAGCTAACGTTCCTTCTGATGCAGGGCACAAAATGTTTTTTAAGCAAAAATGTGACGTACAGTGTGCAACTGTGTTGAATGTGGTGAAATTCTGTCAAAGCCCAGTATATCAATTTATTTTTATTTCCATTTTATGGTCAGGTTACATTTTTATTGGTCAGATGGTCCTCAGGAACTATTGACAATCAGAAATTGGCCTTAAGTTACAAAAGTTGAGAACCTTTGGATTAAAGGAAGCATAATTTATTTAATATCTAATTTGGGGCTTTTTTTAATTTCCTGCAAATGTGTCAATGTCAACTAAAGAAAGGAGGCAGCATCACAGCTCACACAATTAAAAGCACCTTGAAAACCCCTGATGAGATCAACCTGCAGAGTTAAAGATTGATGATCCTGTTTTTTAAAGATCGTTGTCGGGGAGGGAAATGTTCATTAGTGCACTTTGTTAGTCTGGACGCGCTGACCGACGGAGACAACGTTAGAGCTAAAACATCAGACATGATCATGATGAGTGCACGGCTGGGTTTAATTAACACACTCATCCTGTTGTATTCACTACTGTGCGTCAGAGGGTGAAACTTAAAGTGATGTGGTTACTGATATCAGCACACATGAAATATTATTTTATAATATATTTATGTTATAAAATAATATTGTTAAAATAGATGCTTAATGAACAGGAACCTGATTGTGTTTTTGGCCACTAATGAACAGAAAAAACCTGTTCAGGAAACTGAATGGTTATTGCTAATCAATGGAAATCATTGATCTGCCTACCCAGAGATTTTAGAAACCAAACCATCATGACAGTCCAGTGCCTTGCTCGGTGCACTTTGATGAGACTGCTGGTGCCCCCGCTGATAATGGCAGAGACTGAAAAAGTGACCTTTCAGCTCTGTGATGATTTCTCTAAAAGCAAAACCTCTCGATATAAAACCTCCGTTTGCGTCTACGAACCCGGTTTTAAAAGCCAGTGTTGTCACACATGCAATCATTTCCCAACCCCTTTGGGCTTTCGCCGCCATGCAGCGTTAACCCACGACATCAACCCGTTTATCTCTCCATTCAACTCCTGCTTACCTTTAAACGGGCCGATTTCACATCAATTAGCTTTCAGGACCTTTCCGTTACGACTCTGTTTAATATTCATCAGAGGTGATGTTAGCATGTAGATTGCCATTATGAGATATAATTAGCATTTCAGTATTCATTTATATTTTTTCTAACCTCAGAAATCTGACCCGCGGTTGAAGATGGGGGGAACAAAGTTCACTGGATACATGTGAACAAGACCCTCATGTTTATTTAGAGGGAGGAACAGAATGTAAAGCTGTACAAGCACAAAGCTGAAGGAGAACATTATGTTGTGTGAGGAGGGTTCTGGAAGTTGTTGGGTGTGCGATGCTGTGCGTGTCGGAGCGCTGTGGATGTATTGTTTTGATGAAGTTGGCCACGCTGTCAAAATCTGAAACATGTCGAATTTAATCTTCTGACGTAATAATGTTCTCTTGAAACACTTATTTCTGTTCATTTTGAAGGCTGAGGCGATCGCCCGAATTATAAATAAAATAAAGAAGTCGAGAAAGTTCCCCTCTCACCTCCACACATCCGCGCCCCTTTTCAACCAGTAGTGTGGTTTGGACTTACGTTTGGAAAGCCCGGCCCATGACTGCCCTTTATGTTCCTGCACAAATCAGTAAATCAGGGACGGCAGGAAGCAGTCAGGCCTCCACTCCGTCGGCCTGCCGAGGCACTTTGTGCTGCTGTCGTCCTCGTAGTTCGTGTTCACACGTCAAACTTCAGCCTCTGGTTCTTGGTTCACGGTTCCGTGAGTCAACAAACACCGGACCATTTGCCCTTTTCCTCTAAGCTCTAAGTGTTTGTGCTCTCCTTGACATTTTGTGGGTGAACTGTGGAGGGAATACTTCCATGGTTGTGTTGTTTTGGGATATCGGGATAATCAGAAATGAAACAACCAAGGTTGTTCCACCGACTAAACACTTCATGTGGCTCAAACTGTTACAAGGCCTCCACACAACATCGACTGCATCTCTGTCCACGCACTCAGAGCGCCGTTACTTTACAGAGCAAATGTTCAAAATATCATATATTTAAGACAAAGTTCAATAACCGATCCTCGTCTGAAGAAGAATGATTTTAGACAACCAGATGTTTTCTTTTATACAGAGAAGTTCAAAGTATTTTTACGCCTGTGCCTCCCGAATGCTACATTTGAACCCAAACCTAACCGCACCCTCACCCCCATACCTGACCCCCACCTCACCCCCATACCTGACCCCCACCTCACCCCCATACCTGACCCCCACCTCACCCTGACCTCTATGCCCTGGCCCCCACCTCAC
>JBBPCS010003650.1:0-12077 GCA_037974645.1 Hollardia meadi
AACAAGGTCTGTGGATTATCTTGAGTAACCGGGTCATGATTTCTGGAAAGAGACATTGATGTTGAGTTTTTCAAATACTGTATATTTTAAGTGAAGTGCCATCTAGTTCCATTATATTGGAGAGAAGGCAGACATCTCTACAGCTGATATCTCCACAACTGAGATACTGACACGGAAACTATCTATATGATCAATAGAACTACAGGGAAGAGGAGACATACTTTATTTTTTTCTATTTTGGGGTGAACTGTCCCTGTAAAAGTTGCTATTTCATTTTTTTGTTAAAATCACTGATTAAATGAGGGATGTTAGCTATGATTGTGAGGTCTGGGACCAGGCTAACCTTTTAGCTCATCACTCAAGTGAGGCAGAGGTTTAATTATAATGTCAGCGCTAAAACGTAGTTTAGGCTATGCAGGTTTCATACATATAAATCTAAACGACATACACTACATATTAGTTGACAATCGTTCAAACTGGATGTGTTGAAAAAGTGACAGCCCTAGTCTACACACAACTATGGTAAGTACATTAGGTTAAAGTTGAAGCAGGAAGTGGGCCTGTAATCTGTGTTTACAATGGACAGTTTGGGGTGACACTCTTAACGTTCACCTTTGTTTGCTCCTCCAAATAAGTTTGACTAAGCTGGCTTTTTATTTACACTCTCCGATCGTCTGACTGCTCGTGTTTCTTTCCACATTGGACTTTGTTATAATGATGTCGTAACCTTCCTGGATCTTGGCAGTTAACTTGGAGAATACAATTCCAAAAACGCAGGGACGCTGTATAAAGCATAATTAAAAAACAGAATGCAGTCATTTGTATACAAACTGTGTTTACCAATAACAGTTTGACGTCGTGTTCCTGAGCCCATGTAGTGATATCTTTATACAGTCATGTGTTACACTAAGTGGTTAACCCGTTTACCCGTGGAATGTTCCAATCAGGCGTTTTTGAGCATTCCACAACTTTCCCAGTCTTTTGTTGCCCCTGTCCCAACTCAGTGTTGCTGCCATCAAATTCAGAATAAAGATATATTTACTAAAAATTGATGAGGTAAACGATTAAATATTTTGTCTTTGTTTCAATTGAGTATATGTCAAACAGGATTAACAAATAATCACATTCTGTTTTATTTATGTTTTACACAGTGTCCCAACTTTTTGGGAATTGGGATCAATATGGAGAATGGCCCAAAACATATGAATAAGAGGAAGTTTTAATAAACCAGAGTGATTGTTTATCACCTCTTTTTTTTTTCTTCACAGTCACACCATTCCCCCTCCATGGTAAATCTGCCTTCCATGTTTGAGAGGAAGTACCACACATTCAGCCGTTCGACCACCCACCTCTTCTGAGACGCTGCTGCTTGGGAGCGCCAGCAGCACTTGACCCATCTTTTCACCTCCTTTGCCTTGACTGACATTAACAGCAAGATCTGACCGGACAGGCGTGTGTGTAGGAGTTAAAACTACCTGTTTACGTATGACAATCTAGTATTTGTCCATACTGGAGCTCTGCACAGACTTTCCAAGTCCAAAAGAATTGACACTCGGCCACATTTAGTAAATTGCACTGAAGTGAGGGACATACTCCAATCTGATATGTGGCAGTATCAGAGTTGTCCAGCTACTATTGGAGTGCCCCCTAGCTGAAGCTTGGGCCAAGTAGGGTTAAAACAATAAACCAATTGTTTATCAATCTGATTCCTATCATGTAATATGTTCATCTTAAATGTTTGAGTTGCTGAGAAGTCAGCAAAGGCAGTTTGGTGCATCTTTCCAAACCTGAACAATGCTTGAATGAAGCCTGCGTCCCTCTGAGCTAACTGGTACGGTACTGCACCATGTTGTGGGCTACAGGTGTGTGATTAGCACTGGTGGTGGTAAGGTTTGCCTTACCCATTAAAATGAAGGATGCTCTGCTTTTTGTTCATGGATTATCGTAACATTTTTGTTGATGTACGTAGACAGAAATGTGTTACATTTTGTGTTTATGCATTGCCCGTTCAGCTTCCCGGTTGTTTACCATTGCACAGTGAAGTGTTAACACTATCTATAGATCAATTAAATATCATGTCTGGCTGGTTCAAATGGGGACTTCATGCTGTCCCTGGATGATCGTTTTTTTTCACTGTGCTTTGAGAAAGTAAAAGTACATTTAATATTAGATGTTGAGGTATTCCTATTTAACAAATGCAAGCTGTTAAGCTTTGTATGTTTTTATGGGCTAGTTAAAGTTATAATGTTGAACTCTCGTCTGTGTTGCGGCTTTCTTTTCTTTTCTTTTTTAGAATTTACTTAATAGCAGAGAAACCCTTTATATTAACTGACATTTAATCTTGTTTTATTGTCACGGAGTAGACTTAAATTCACCTGATATTCTGTTAGTTATTAACCCACCTTCAAAATGTAAACTTAGGAGACCTCCCAGCTTTTATAAAGCTCCTATTTTAACATTAAGAGATTTGGTTGAGAAGAATAAAAGCACTTTGCTCTTCTTCCTTGTACTCCCGTCCACGTTTTAAAAGATCTTTTTACAGTGTGTGTGTGTGTGAAAGAAGGGATGCTGCATCATTGTACATATTTATTCACAATGAATACATATTATACCAGTTTCGTTTTTTCCTCTTGCTATTTATGTTTTGTTCCACTTTTATGTCTCAGTTCTCTAATGCTGTTTTCATAGTTTCCACCGTCTCCTGTTGTTTCATCTCTATTAAATGCACTTAAACATGCACCTAAAGATTTAAGCTTTTTTTTTTCTTTTACTCCTGTGTAAATCACCAGAACATTACAAAACATTCATTCCATTCATTTGTAGGGATTGCTGACTAAATATGGCGGGTTATTCATGTGAAAATAAATTCTTTTGTGGTTAAATCCTGTGAAAATTGATCACATATTTTATAAATAAGCGATAATTAGCGAATGAAGCTGCTTCAGTGGAGCTTGAAATGTTTGTTTCACCAAATATTCTTGGAGCTTCTCCTTGAGTTTGGGATCTTTGAAGGCTTGTTTGGGATTCACATACTACTTTGAAGCAAGCTCGTGATTGCTCCTCTTTGCTCTTCTTGCGCATTTGATGTAGGAGTTGGTTTAGAACTTTCTGGATCCCCGTAGACAAAAAGTGCACTCACCCAGTTTCCCTTCACTTTTTAAATCAGAGCTGCTGTTTTAAGTTCACTTCTGAACCAACAAAGTGTCTTTTGAAGAAAGTAAACCCGGTCCAGAAATACTGACAAATGGGCGAATTTGGGTATTCAGCAATTATTTTTAAGCTTAGCTTTTGATTGTGGTCATTTAAAAGAGTTATAAAGTTATAATGTTCTAAAAATGAGAGCAGGGAGCTGCACAAAGGCACCATGGTGATTCTCTTTAATACCTCATTGATCACTGCAGAATAAAACCTTTTTCTTGTCCTTTTCAGGGAGATTAAATACAAGCCAGAACAATTTCTTACCATGGAGCCCGACCTGACCTTTACCAAATGAGATTGTAGCACTTTAGTATCAATTTTCATTAGCAGTCATTTCTGTACAGTAGGCATCAACGGGTACTGGTGAATATGGTTAGAAAGAGTTCCCTGATATATATCGAAGGGCTCAAAATCATTGCTGTACTGATCTATATCGTTCTAAATGGCTCAAGTCTCTCGCCCCAATGATCAAATGTAGAGAAGTCCAATATTCACTCTCGGCCTCCTCACATTCTGTTTCGGTTTCCACCACCTCGTTGGCTGCTGAATGGTCCGCTCATTGACATAAAGATGGACGACGCGTCTCCACTTCCTCCCACCGTACAAAAATGAAGCCAAAATATCCCGGATACGAGCGCCGCCATCTTGTGCTTCTCAAAGTCGAGAAAGGATCCTCAAACGGCTGAATTTGAAGGATCCGACGTCATTGAATGCTGCTGACGGACTGTTCCAATGTCCGGGATCCTCCAAATTCTACAAAGGAGTAAATTAGTTTCAGACGCAGGTGCTCTAGCGAGACATCGAGTGGCATTAAATGTCATAGATTTAACATTTAAATGATATTTAAACCTACAGTGCATGATGTCACAGGCTCCGACATACTTCTAGCTGCTGTAGCCTTCAGCATGCTGAAGCGTACTCCGTCACAACAGTTGCTCCTCTCTTCTGCTCTGGAAAACCAATCTTTGCTAACGTCACCGGTGAGTCAGCGCGGGAACGTTGCCTCAGACACTGGTTCTAAAACTCTGACATACGGCATTGATTAGCTTAATCAGCATTGTGTGAACTCCTTTAGCAAGGGTAACGGATGTTCTTTTATATGCAAAATGTCCCGCACTCCACTGGTTGTCTAAACTTTGATACAACGAAGAGGAGTCACAAGCTGTACAGTTGTAATTAAAAAGGTGCGACTTATTTCTGTATGGTTAATTCGCACACCTCCTGCACAGTCAGCCCTTCACTGTGTCCTCTTGCCCTTAGCTGAACTATAAACACGTTAGCGACCCCCATCGGCCGCCTTCTTTACACTGAGGCAAAGTGTGTTTTGAATGTCGAGCCCTTACATTTCACCACATTAGCATTTACGTCACGTCAGTGGGGCTGGGAAGAGAAGTGCTCCTGTTTCGTCCTCTTCACATGCAACCTTTTCAAAGCATTAGGAGATAATCTGTGTCTCCTGGATAAAGCGCGGGACGTGCCAAGGCTGCCAGCGAACGACTGGAGGTAGAGTGCCATGCAGGCCTGAGGCAAGGTGAGACTGGGGAATAGCCACAATGAAAAGGCACCTTTTCACAGAGGACGTCACTCTTTTCATATTTGCCTTTGCCTTCACTTCACAAGTGGCTCTGACTGGCAGTTTAGGGGTGAAAACAAAAAAGGGAGACGGGCTAAAAAGGAGCAGGTAGGGGGGCTGGAGCGGCAGGGTCCCGCTGACTCCAACTGTCTCACTAAATACTGTGATTGAGAATGACGACTTCATGCAAATCCTCTGCACTATGCATGAATATGAAAGAACTGCATGTCCCCTCTACGAACAGATTACACAGAGGAGGCACCACGAGGAAGAGGGAGCAGTTTCACATTGAAATCCCTCAGCGGAAAGTGAGGGTGTGGAGATTGGACCCATCTCCAACTGAAGGAGTTCTCCACACTGCGAGTTTTCACTTAAAGTGAAAAGTTTTCTTATTTAACGGAGACCCAAAACTTCTGAGGGTATTCCTGACGGGAGGATTAAGAGTTTTTAGAGCTTTTTTGGTTGAATTTTTGCCTTTATTGGATTGAACAAGGGTGGGAGTCGTTTTTGATGCTACTTTTGATAAGACCACCAATGTCAGAATTTTTAAAAATCTCACGCACAGTGACTTTAATTAAAAAAAAAAAAAAAGATTAAGTGATTGTATTCGTCACATAACAGAACTGCTTTGCCATCTCTTTTTCAAACAGTAGCCCTCTGGATTGCCGTGTTTGTACAGTCTGTGTGGTGAAAGAGACTATTGGCACTTTTAAAGATGAGGTAATCATATGGTCCACTGAAGGAAAGCCAGGTGGATTCGTCATTCTAGCGTTTCTGTGACACTGCACTTATAGACTCAGCTGTGCTTCTAACTTTAAACTAATGTCAGCATGCCAACTCGCTCACAACAAACCCAAAGTCCTGCGTGATTCCAGTAAATAACATAAAACGAGTCAGAGTAAAGTTTAACATATTATTTGGTCCATATATACAGTTTGCCGAACTATAACAGCTGCCGCTATTAAAATGTACAGAAAGACATTGGTGAACTCACTGCGTAGCTGTTATGCACATAATTTATAGATTATAATCGGAATCGGTTCCGGTAAGCTAACAACAATATCGAGGAGGGGGGGTCTTTTTACTAAAATCATATTTACATGCCGCCTGCTGGTTTGGCATGCTCTTGACAACACTTAACAGTGTTTTTTGCGTTTTTCGTGTGGATTTTTAAATTTTGATTGAAATGATGATAATGTAATAACCACAAAAGTGTCTGACAGAGAGAGAGAGAGAGAGAGATCATGTGACTATAGCTGAGCTTCACAACATCAATAGGCTCTGTGGAGAACAGAGCTCAGCTGGATATTGATCTGCACTGATCAGCCTTCCTTTTCTGTTCCCCCCGTTTCACAACCAATTACGTCCTTAATTGGTTCAATGAGCCCCTCCTTCAAATACACACAGTCATCATAGCTCATTTACAACAGCTGGAGGTGAGATGCACTCCTCACTGCCAGGACGAGTTGATTTCAGATTTGCCAAAAACATCAGGGCTTCACCAGAAGACAAGTTGAGCCTACACGAAGTGTTAAATAGAACTGAAAGACAGTCCTGTTGCCAAGGTGATGTTTAAGGAGAACATTTTACTCTGCATTCTGTTCAAACAAGCTCTTTCCTGAAAGAGTGAAGTCACGATCAACGAACCATTTATTTGGCAATAAAATTAGGATATTAGGATTTTTTTTAAAAATATATAATTGGGTCCAAACAATCAACGTAATTTATTTGAACCTAGATCCAAAAGTGATGTTGGTATAAAGTCTAGACTTTTTACTATTAGTGATGGTTAAAGGAGAAACAAACATTGAACAAACTGCGTGTGAACGGTGCGATGGGTATGAGATAGGATAGATGGGGCTCCGACCAGATATTGATCCTCAGCAGGATATATCAGGAGGAAATGGATAATCTTGCAGATTGGTGCAGAGAGAACAACCTACTGCTAATGATGACCCTTTAGAAAATGTAGTTTCTAACTGTCAGTGTTATATTTTATGTCGCATTAATTTGTTACTACTGATGCAGTATAGAAGTTTAAAGGGACAGTTCAGATTTTTTATCAACTCGCCCATTTAATTTAGGACTTTGCACGATTCATTATTATAAATTATAAGGGGTCCGGCTTCCTACCACAGTCCAAAGACATGCAAGTTAGGTTAATTGGTGTCTCTAAATTGCCCGTACGTGTGAATGTGAGTGTGTATGTTTGTTTGTCTCTATGTCAGCCCTAGCAACCTGTCCAGGGTGTACCGCGCCTCTTAACTTATGAAGACCTACAGTTGGTGGTGGTCGGCACACAGCAGGAGTAGCTTACTGCTGTGGACGGGTCAGCAGCAAAAAATCCTATAAAAAAAAAAATCAATATCAGATAAAGCATACACTTTGTTTAGAATAGCTGGTATATTTCTGGTCTACTGATGCTTTGATCAGTGAGTTTGTGTCTCTGTGCAAACTAAAACTTTAAAACAAGTTTGTGAACTGGCTAACCCAGCATAACTTATTTCTGATAGAGAGTAGGAGGTAGGATAGAGAGTAGCCCATGCAATGAACACTTGAGATTGAAAAAAAAAAAGGAGGAACCTGAGGATAACAGCTTGTTGTTCCATCAAACTAACCTCTGTCTCAGTAAAGCCTTTTAATCTGCATGTCGACATAGAGCCCCCTCATCTCTAAATCTGAGTTGTTATTTCTTATCCAGCTGAATCCTCGGGCCATTTTTCAATCCAACAAAATACCGGCGGCCCTCACACACCGGCTCGTGGAGGAGAGTTTCAGCTCCGGCTTGGGTTGATCCTTTTGGGTTTAACTGGTGCTTCATGAGGGGGATGCCAACAGCAACTCTGCTCTCTCTCTCTACACACCTGTCCTCACACGGCGAAGCATTGTCAAAACAAAGCTGCAGCTCCTAAATCAATTAATGGATTTCTTGTGGTAGCAGCTGCCAGGTTTCTCCCAGGACTGAGGTGGGGGATTGTCTGTCTGGTTCCTTCTAACGAGGCCCAGATGAATTAACATGGATGAGAACTTAATTAGGACGCACTTCTGTTTGTCTCTGCCTCTGTCACTCTTTCCCACAGCATCTAATACTCCTCGTCTTCTTCACTGGGCCTCTTCTTCTAAAACATTGTCATCGTTGCTGTGAAAGAGTTTTCAGGCTGAAGCTACGAGCTGACAAACGTGACACGGGACCAGCTACACTGGGCCTTCACAGGAAGACAGAGATGAAGCAGCGGACATGGAGAGAGATGTTAGCAAATGACTGTGGATCGATGTCTCAAATGAAGAAAAATGGCTGCATGGCACCGAGGGCTTGCAGCTCCTTATAAGCCCTTAAAAAGGTGAGAAACACTATCGACGTCTCGCTAAGCTGACTGTTTACTCAATACGGAGGACATCAAAGGCAGAGAGAGCTACGGTTATTTACATGTTTTACCATAGTAATGATAGGACGAGGGCATTCCTCTTCAATTCTCTTCACTTTTACATTTCCCTTTTATATGGTGACTGTGTGTTTGTGCATATATAAACTTTGTTGTTCTAGCATGTTCCCCACGATAAGCTCAGTCCTCCAGGGAGATTGCAAAACACAACGCATCCCTTCCCCGTTCATCAGCGCATCCCGCTTTCAAGTTTGCTGCCTCACCAGGCCCAAATTAATTAGAAACAAAATGGAGATTTGCGTTGTGTTTTTTCTTTTCTTCGTGTGTGCTGGGTTTTGAAAGGATGCTGAGCAGGCTGCCGTTAATGAGGCCTTAGCCTCTTCATGTATGTGAGATGAATGTCTGCATTTGTTGAGAGCAACACATTGACGGGAGGAGATGAAGGATGCGGAAAGCCGTGCTTTGCCCTCGAGGTGACGCTGATGTGAACGCAAAGCTAACCAGATGCCTATTTACATAAGCTGGCTGCGTTGGGTGAATGCAGCACATGCTGTGCAAGCTTAAATGCTGGTCGGGTGTTTACCCCAGGTTATAGGACCTTAAGCTGCTCGCTCTCGTTTCAATGAGTGTATTCTGAAAAATGACTTAAATCCCGAGGGGAGCTCTGCTCGAAGAAAGGAGAACAACAGCTTACTCGGGTTAATTATAATGATAAATAGTATTTTTTGGTAACACTTTACGACATGGTCATAAAATATAAGGATTCTCTCCTTTAGTTTTCAGCCGGGCCTCTGGAACAGACAAAAGACCTCTGCCCGAGGATCTCAAAGTGCCGTCTCTTAGTTCTGGTTAAAAGCCTGGCAGCTGACTTCTGTACAGTCTGGAGTCGATCTATAGCTTTTTGGTTCAAGCAGGTAAAAAGACTGTTGCAGTAATCCAGGCGTGATGAGATAAAAGTGTGTAAAATGGTCTCTGTGTCTTTAAAAGTTAGGATGGGTCTTATTTTGGAGATATTTCTAAGGTGGTAAAAACATGACTGCACAAGCTTGGTGGTATGATGCTCAAAACTGAAATTACTGCCAAAGCAGACACCAAGAATGTCGGTTTTGTGCTCTTTCCATCGAGTGAATGTCCGTCTGTTCGCTCTTGTTTTACCTCGGTTTCTATCACTCTCCTTCTTTGCCTTTTCCATCAGTTCTTTTTCTTCTGCAGGGTAGAGTTTCCACAGTCCACAATGGCTGACGGGCTTCCTTTGTGCCGTGACAGCATGAATAGCATAGTGAAACTCGCTTTCACTCGCTTACAGCGAACCAATCTAAACGTAGATGATGTCACTTGTCTTTAGCCATTTCACTGTGCAGTATAGTGGCTAAAGTTAAAACAAAAAGTTTTCTATTGGCTGTTTAAGTTTTGAAAGCAGGACTTTTACCTGTAGTGGAGTATTTTTACACTGTTGTGTTGCACTTTTACTTAAGAAAAGGAGCTGAATACTTTTTCCACCACTGAAATATCAAGGATTACAACTTCAAATGTTTTCTTTTCATATACAGACACACTGTTCTATCAGTCAGGTCAAGAGTAGGTGCTTATTGATATGAAGAAGTCCCACAATAAACACTGACCGATCTCCGTTGTGTTTGTGCAAAGAACGTGCTTTAAAGCAGCTTCCGCATATAAAAATTTACAGCCTTCGTCTCCAACCCAGAATGCACTTCTCTGTTGGAAGCACCGAGCTGATGCAAGAGGCAGACTGCAGCATCTGAAGACAGGACCTTCAACATGATAAAGTTTACCGAGACGAGACGAGGGAGACAGAGCGAATATGTGAGTGTGTGTTTTCACATACGTGCGTGTACAACGTGATCTAGTGGCATGGCGTATGAACAGCACGCCACTTTTAAGGCCATTTTGCTTGTCATTTTACGCATTTGGAGCTTTTCGCGTGTCATTTTTAGACACGCAGGAAACGACAACGTCAGGTGGCATTAGTCGTGTGGCGTTTGTTATCTTAGTCACGTGACCTACTGTTGCAGTTTGGTTAGGTTCAGGGAAAGAAAACATCATGGTTTGGGTTCAAATCAGTTTCGTAGGTCACGTAACTTATGTGGCGTAAATTCAAAACATTACGTAACTTCATTTACGGACAAGAATTAACACCGGTCAATATCAACTTTTGGTTTCACATGGGAAGCGAACTACGGTCTCCTGGGTCAAGGTCCACCACCCCAACCTCCTCTAAGTGTGGACTTTCCCGTTCTTCCTGCTACGTCATCTTACATCGTTTTATCAATCTTATTTGTGTGTAAAAATCCATGATAACAGCCTCATGCGGGGCGGCATTGAATGACACGCGAAAAGCAAAAAATGCATTTTGAAAACATGCTAAATGACTGAACACACTGGCGTGTTTGATGAGACCAGGCTGATCTGTACGTCAGCCGCTTTGTACTGTCAACTCATGAGAGACGGCATTTCTGAATCTGGTGCGTATGTTTGTTTTCACGATGAGTCATTCGTTAGCATTCAGTCTGACAGATATACACACACACGTGTCGCTTCTCTCCCTCTACACGCACACAAAGTATTTTACTGTTCCACCTGAATCTGTCAACAAAAACACACCACAAATCACTTTTTCTTCACATTTCTTCCTTCGAAACGCACAACCATTTTCTCCTTTTCCCATTTTGCAGCTCCAGCGGAGAAGTGTAAAAGGTCAGCGCTCTCAGGAAGCGGCGCTGCTGCTGCTGATGAAAGTGGAGAGGCAGCAGATGAATTGACCTGTCACTGGCTCACAGTGCTTCAGCTCCAGATGAGCTCGAACTGATGAGGTGTCTGCTTCTAATTCGGCCTGTTGGCTGTTAAAGCTCACAACACACAACGTTTCCTCGTTTCCCCACAGTATTCCTGTTTCCTCGCTGCGAAAGGAGCCCTGAATGTAAATGTGACTCTCAGTCAAAACTGGATACTTAGACCGATATTTTCGACCAGTATTTCGCCTTCATTATTAAGATTGAAGGTCTAAAACTCAGCTAGTGGCTGTCACATGAATTTATCAATATAAGGGCTAAATGTTAAGACTACCCTTAGGGTGGGGCTACAAAATCAGAGTTGTTCTCTTTGTCCTGGGACTGGTGTGGTAGGAAAGCTTATCTAGGACACGTAAATAGATTCTGCTTTAAGGACAGGATGTCACCAAAATCCAGATCCAAGATCTGGGGAACAAAAATATTTCCAGCAAATTGAATGGAAAGCTGATGGTGGACAATCCACAGGCCAATACAACAATAAGCAATACGACAATACATTCCAAAGCTTATCTGAAGCAGTGCAAGACAAATCAAATGAGTATCCTTTTGGAAAATACTCACTGGGCTTGACTCACTCACACTGCTGAATCCTCAAGTTTGTCTGAAGTTTGATAAACTTTGGTCAGGTTATGTTTGATCAGAACTCGTCTGTGTTGCATTGGAAGCATGTTAGGAATCAACCTCTTAATGGCCGGTATGAAAAGGAGGACTGATTTCAGCAAGCACGACCTTTTTCAACTTTCATGTGGGCATGTCAGTATTGTTTGAGGACCCGTTTGAAAAGGTGTGATCCTGAACACCGTGAGGTTTGCTTCTCTGAAATCTGCTCTATGTGCGGTATTCTGATTTATTAAATTGCTTGCACCTCATCATACCTACCCAGTGGTTGTAATGTGATAATCACTGGCTGAATCCTAATGGCCACTGTAACATGGAAATCCAAGAGTTCACACATCAATCCTATTAATGGATATGGATCATTGACTGTATATAAAGATGGACAATGCGAGAGCTCCTCTACACGTCAAATCATTTTTTTTCCCCAAAGATGATTTCTGTCATTTTAGGTAGTTCTTATCACGCTGATGTTTGTTCAAGTGTTCATTTTTCTGA
>JBBPCS010003651.1:0-12077 GCA_037974645.1 Hollardia meadi
GAGTGAGTGTGTGTGTGTGCATGCATGTGTGCGTGCATGTATGTATGTGTGTGTGTGTGTGTGTGTGTGTGTGTGTGAGTGAGTGAATGAATGTGTACGTGTGTGAAAGCTCGTCACATGATGTAGTTGGGGGTTAACGTGGGGGGTCGCAACCACACCGTGCCGAACCCAAGCTGCATGTTGAAGTGTCCTTGAGCAAGATACTGAACCCCAAATTCTCCTGATGCTGCGTCATCGGCGTGAGTGCATGTGTGTGAATGGTTACAGCTTCTGATGAGCAGGTGGCACCCTGCATGGTAGTCACTGCCACCAGTGTGTGAATGGGTGAATGCCAACTTGTAGTGTAAAGTGCTTTGAGTGGTCAAGCTGACTAGAAAGGCGCTATATAAATACAGGATATTTAGGTGTCCATCACTTTTTACTGTCCCCTAGAAACATTTTTGCATCACAATTCTCTATTTGGTTGTGTTTGCAGCGCATGTGTTGTCAAATTGATGAAGATGTTTTCTTAATTTGCTTGTGTTTTATCTATTTGCATGTTTTTTCTTCAGTTGCAACGCCTTAATCTCTTTTGGCCACTGTACAAATGTCTTTGTGTTGACTTCAGTTGTTAGACATCAATCTTGTTTCTTGTTCGTGTTCTTTAAGTGGCCTATAGGGTAAGTCTGTAATATTCTATATTTTTCTTACTGTTAACAAATCACATAAACCAATACTGAATGTATCTACTAACAAGTATTGTGTGGGTATCAAAACCTGATGTATCTTGTTGCTCTGTGTGATAGAGCTCCATTGTTGTCCAAAACAATTAAAATAACATCAGTGAGCTGCACTCCTCCACTGGGTGACATGTTCCTTCATTACACACTGTATTTTTACCCATCTCACATCCACAGTTCTGTTGCCCCAAATACTCAGTAATGCACCAAATGTGGATATCCATTGCTGAAAATAGTCCCCAACAAATGCACCATAGTGTTTGAGTAATGTTTCTACATCAGCCTTACTCTTAAAGTACACATGCAGGCCAAAGAGTGCAGAGCAGCACCTGAAACAACACGCCATGACAGCTGCTTGTGATGCATTTTTGTTCCCTACCACTGCAGCACTCAGGTGAGCACTATGAAGATGGTCAAATGCTCTCATATAATCATGCTCATGTTGTAAAACTGATGATATTCTGAACAAAAAACTAACACTCACTAGAAAATGGCACCCAGTAGAGCGCATACCTCTGCCAAGGCCCAACAGCCCTGTTATTTAAGCCTTAGCACCAACTGCAGCAACTCGTGACCCTCTGTTAGTACCTTACTGAATCACTATTAACTTAGGCCCTGTCCACACGTACACGGGTATTTTTGAAAACTTAGCTTTTTCTATGTGTTTTGGCCTTTTTTCCACACGCAAGTTTTGGGGCACTGAAAACGGAGCTTTTGCAAAACTCCTTCCAGGGTGAAGATTTTCAGAAACTCTGTTTTAGTGTTGATGTGTAGATGGGGAAAACAGAGTTTTTTGTCACCTTTGAGTGACGTCCGACTGTGCGCTGTGTCTATGTTGTTTACATGAGGTGATTTTCTGCAATGGCGGGGGTAGCCAAAATACTGTTGCTTTTAATGTTGCTATCCATCACCTGTTGCTTTGTCAAGCGCTTGACAACGTATTTTACGTTTTCATGTGAACGGTGCTTGTGTGGACGGGATCTTTAAAAAAAACGAAGGCGGAAAATCTCTGTTTTCAAAAATATCCACGTGTGTGTGGACTAGGCCTTAGCTACACATTGGTGGTAGTTGCAGGTTTCTAGCGCTATTTGTTACCATACAGTAGCCAGGAAAAGACTACCCCTCTATGAAAACACATCTAAATCTGCTACATCTGGATTTTTATTATATTTTTATTATTATTTACTAAATTGTACACACTTATAGATACCAGCTTTCTAAATATGCCTTTTAAAAAAAATCAAGATCCATGCATTATTCTATGGAAAATTTATGAAAATGTGGGAAAATGCCCTATCTTGCAATGTTAAAGAAAGAGATAAAAAATTCCTGGATCCGCCCCTTTATCTGGACCCACGCCAACATTTAATGGGTTCTTCCTTGGCCCATGCCCCATCCTTCCACTAAGTTTCGTGGAAATCCATTCAGTAGTTTTTGTGTACTCCTGACAGACAAACAAACGCCACTGAAAACATAACCTCCTTGGCGGAGGTAACTAACACTAAAGTAGTAGTTGAAAATTTAAAAAAAATTAGGCACCTTATCTTGTAATTGTGAGTTACTAACGAGATAAGGATCTTGTAATTATGAGAAAAGATCTCCTAATTATGAGATTGGGGTCGCGCTTCCATAGGCTGTCCACTGCTCAGTAGAACCATTACACAGTCATGTAAAGGAGCTTAAGTCATACAGTAAGCTTGTTTAGCTTGATACTTCAAATGTATAGGCTACATTTTAATGGACATTTTGAGTAGGGATAAGTTTCATAGATGATGCTTTTTATGACTGCTTTTTGTTTGGCCGACGTGGTGTCACCTCTGTGGGAAATGGTGATATCTAACTTTAGCTAACAGGCTAACTTTGTGTAGAGTTATGCAGGTTAGTATACCCCCAGAAGCTTTGCCCATTGCACTTTACACCCCAGACAAGCCTCACCATCCCTGAACCATTTAATTAACCTCAGTCTCAGCTCTTCAATGCCCCAGAAGAAAGTTATTACTTTCCGCTGCCATTCAGTCAGCATCATCCCCCAACCAAGCTCTACACCATTGAGCCTGGATGCATCTTAAATTAATTTAAATTCATGAAACATCCCTTATTGGTTTAACTTCTCCTGCAGAAAGACGGGGACTTCCAGCAGGTCAGACTGGGCTTTCCGCCTGAACAATCCCAAAGACTTGAGATTCCTGTGCAGTGTTGACATACTAATATCAATGCCTTCCACATTGAGTAAATTAATATTTCCCAGTGTCTCACACCAAGAAGGAAATAAAAGCAGATTAAATGTGATAGCTCCATGTAGCCGAGGTAAAAAGGTAACGAGATCCTGATTTCACAATTATGGGATATTTTCTCATAATTACGAGATATTTTCTCGTAATTCTGAGACCTTTTCTCAGAATTATGACATACTAACTCACAATTACGATGTAAGATAAGATATCTATTTTTTTCCTTTGGTGAACGCAATGCACTTCCGTAGTTTTGTTACTTGATGATCTAGAAGAAACAATGCCAACTCAGTGTTGGCTTTGAGCAATCTCAAGTCCCAGTAGTGAGGGAAACACATATCCAAGAGGGAAGAGCAACACTCAGCAACACTCATCTGTTCACTGTTCATCTGTTTATGGGTTTCTTTATCTTTTGCAGGGTAGAGCTTTCACAGATATTCTGGTTCCACCATGACCTGGATATAGCCACTGGGGAAAACAAATCCTGTTCCTGATTTGGTTGCACAATGGCAAAGATGCTTTCTTTGTACTAAAAATCAAGCCTTCATTTTTACAGGAAAATCCCTATGGCAGACAGATAGCATAGTGTAGCAAGGCTTGTAGGGAACCAGTATAGATGTTGTAATTTTTCTATAGCCAACCCACTGTGCAATCAATATTTAATTCACAGATATACATTTTAGCAAAAAAGTTGTCTATTTCTACTGTACAGTTGCACCTCTGAATGCATGCAGTGTGGGTGTGGTCAGAAGCTCTTTGCAGCACCCAAAGGGGCAAATCCAATTGCCATGACATTGCGAATTGACATTGACTTTTCCTGTAGCCTCATTATGAGGCCTAATAAAATGTATATAATAAAAATAAAATATTAATTAATAATTAATAAAATATAAATAAAAAATGTCAAAAAATGACAAACATTCCTCTTTGTCATGACATTTGTCATTGTCATTCATCATTACGTAGCCTATAATATTTTAAAAGATCCCAAATCCCCCAAAGATTCTTAGTTCCTCACTTGACTTTACTGAGGCAACACAAGCTGTCAGTTGCTATTTGTAAGTTATCCACAGACCTTGTTGTGAGTTGTTTCATGTAGGAAGCATGCATCTACTCATGGATGAGAGGCTAGCTAACTAAGCTGGCAAAGCTAGCTAACATCACAGCTCAGCTGAGGAAGATGCTATTCATGTTTACATCCAGCCGTTCTCATCTGCAGCTCGTCAGATATTGACGTTTTGTCACGGCCCCTCGTATCTCATCCACACAAACAATGTACCCTTTGGCATTAGGCAGAGACACAATGTACCAGCAATGTAAAGCCATCCAAGTCAGTCAAATTCAGACGATTTGAAGAGATGACATAGCACGATGTACTTTCCAAAGCGAGAAATTGCCAAGAGGGTTGAGTGGAGGGTCAGACACATGTCTGTCATTCAAGAGACCAGAGTTTGCATCCGTCTGACACCGAGTGTCACCAGTGATTTCCTAAACCTAATCAAGTAGGTAAACTTAACCAGACGTCACTGACGATTTGTGCCTAATTTACCCAAAGTAACATTGACCGTGTGCATCAGAATAAGACGTACTGGGTGAGGAACTTTGCACTTCAACAGTTGTGTGTCAGGGAAGGCTTAGTGCGTCAGCCGGCAACACCAAAGGGTACCTTGAACGTCTGAATAAGACGCGAGGTGACAAAACCTCAAGAAGACCACCAAAAGAGAGAGAGAGAGAGAGAGAGAGAGAGATGGAGAGGAAAGATGGACAAATATTAAACATGACACATCATTTACATTCAGTGTGTGCTAGCATATGAAATATATATATACAGATTTTTTTTTTTTAGTGGATTTTAAAAATGTACATCTTTAACAGAAACCAATGGGCTTGGGGCTGAGAGCCACATGGAGTAGGGAACAGAATGGTGCAATCATAGCCTACTGTATATCAAACACCACAATAGTTATGGTTTATAATATGTAGTTTTAGTTAGATTATAATCATTAATAGTTTAATAAATATGATCTAACTTTCTGAGGACTCTTAAAATAAGTGTCCTTCTTTACTTCTGGTTACTCAGCATTTACTGTAATAAAGTGCACGTCACATAAGTCTTTTAAATTAAGTCAACATTTACCATCAACTACTGTATGTAGTGATCCATGCATCAGGGTGGTGCCTCATTTAGCACAAGCAGAATGGGGTTTGCATGGCTAGCAAAGGGCAAATTAAGCCAAGGACAAAGCTACAAGTACGAGTACAATAGCTGCTACTGACTGTTAAGGACGGCACAGTAGTATTCACAAGCAGGACTCACAAGGCAGTTCAGGTAAGACAGTCTTTAAGTATACTTGCAAGGGTTCAGTACACAGGTAGGCAGTCAGAAAAAGGCAGAGGTATCCAAAGAAATGCTGAGGCAAAAGGCAAGGTCGATAACTGGTCCGGGTCATACACACTAGGAATCAAACACGAGAAAACAATACTTGGAAATTGCTGGAACGCTGACAGAAACTGACGAGGCGAACTGGCACAGAGTGAGGAAAGACAGCAGGCTATATACACAGGGGAAGGCGGGACAACAAGACACAGGTGAGACACATCAAGGAGCAACAGGTAATCAGGCAAGGGCGGGAAGACACAGGCAGGCAGGGGAAACACAGGAGGCAGGAAGTGAAGTGGTCTGTAACGAGAGACAGAGGTGAGTATCAAAACAAACTAGGGGTAAACTAAATTACATATGGACAAAAACTCACTTAACTCAAGGACTGGATATAACACTGACCACAGTAACGTGCAGTGGTGTATCTGATATGAAAAAAAAAAAATCCATGTTTAATACTCTCATTTCCTTTAACTTGAATACCATTATCATAATTGTTAGTTGTAGAAGAAATGCCACATGTAAGAACAAATATGGCAGGGCTGGTGCAGAAAACCATGATAAATTCACAAGCTAAATGGACTTACATTTATGGTAAATGGACTTACATTTATATAGCGCCTTTCAAGTCTACCGACTCCTCAAAGCAACACTTGTCACATTCACCCATTCACACACATTCATGCACACTGGTGGCAGAGACACCATGGAGGTGTAACCATTCAAACATACACTGATGGCTATGCGTTCGGGGGCAATTTGGGGTTCAGTATCTTGCCCAAGGACACTTCGACATGCTGGGGGGTCAGGGATCGAACCACCGATCCTCCGATCAGTGGATGACTAAATTAATTTAAAAGGCCTTTAACACCATTTAGAAATGTATATTAATTATACAATGGTCACTTTTTTGCATCTTCACATTCTTGTATTAAAAAGCACACTTGCTTTTGTTTTTGGAACTGGAATAAAAGTTTAGTAATTTCACAAAACCTAAAGCTTTATTAGTATTCTCTGCACTATCATGAGATGCAGCAGCCTGTTTATTAATGTAGGTGTAGGTCAGGTTGGGTAGAGTGAGTGGGTGTGGATAGAGAGAGGACCCAGCAAGCAAAAGTAACGAAAAAGGCAACAATAGGCTGGCATGCCATCTTTCTAGGAGGAGCAGGGAGATAGCAGGATGATGGGTAGAACCATTGACATAAAGATGGATGACAAGTCTCCACTTCCTCCCACTGTACAAAAATGATGCCAAGATATCCCGGATACGAGCGCTGCCATATTGTGCTGGTGATGTCATTTGGAGCCAGAGTCTGTGCAGTAGTGACCAGGCAGCGGAGTCGCGATATGGAGTTCCCGCCCGCCCAATCGCAAGCAGGGCTAAGCTGTCAATCATGACATTTCACCCCATTGTTATAGCATCAAATAACTAATTAAAACCAAAGTAATCAGAAAAATGAACACTTGAACAAACATCAGTGTGATAACTACCTGAAAACAACAGAAACCATATTTGGGAAAAATGTATTTGATGTGTACTTTGAATTTTTTGTTTGGCCCATGTCCCATATGCTAACATGGAGGGGGAGGGGTTTATGATTTATACTGCAGCCAGCCACTAGGGGGCGATTGAGATTATATGGCTTCACTTTTGGGAGCTCTCGTGTCGTCCATCTTTATATACAGTCAATGGGTAGAACAGAAGAGGGACTAGGGGCACGCTCAGGATCCCCAGCCCCAAGTACAGCCAGTGCTTCTCATACTGAATAAGCCAAATACACACATCTACAAACACTGTTACATGGACAGGGATGTAATTGTTTAAATCCTGTACACCCAATGTTGCTATAAAGTAGTCCTGCTCATTGATTGCCACAATGTTCTCCATCAGCATTGAGGAATTGCACAGACTAGCATAGTATACACACAGGACATGGTGCCCATTGACCTCTAGCTCTATGGTTTTCAATTGCTACTGTGTTTTGTGTTTTGAGTCCCAAACAGAGACAGAATTTCAGGATAAGTTAGAAAACACTAATTAAACAACCAGACTCAAGTGTGCAGTTATAAATATTAGAAAGTCATTCATAAAAAAGGGTGACCTCCCCCCCGAATGTTAAAAAGTATTTAATTTAAATGTTGACAAAGAGGTTTAAGGAGGTTCTGCAACAAACAATATACACATTACATGCTTGTTCAAATTTTCAGAAAACAAGAAACTGGGGGGAAAAAAATCAACAATTAATCCAATAGGGGACATGCATTCTGACCTAATTTTAAGCCTACTGCTATATCTGTAGTGGTCTCTAGTAGGCTAAAACACCTGTAAAAAATCTATTGCCTGGCCATCAAGACATATACACACATGGCATTTAACCCTTTTAATGATTTAAATTTTACTATACATAAATGGGTTCTTATATTGTGATAAAAACGGATATAACAGATAATAAAGGGAATTAAAAGTTTGTCCTTGAGTGTTTCCGAGTTTGTTTTGTCATACTTTGGTTTCTCCCAAACACCAAGCACAGATGACAGAGTAAAGAGTGCAGCAGTAATCATCCTGCAGCCCGGTCTTCCTGCTTAGCATTTGGGCTGCCATCAAATAGTCAATAATATCATGTTCTGTCTTTTTCTAAACACTTTTCCTTGATTTGATGGAAAACGTTATGAGGTCAAGGAAAGATGTTACAGAGAACTCATATAATAACTGTGGTGCTTAGGGAATCCGACTAGGCTATGTAATTAATTTCTTTTCCTAGGATGGTATAGAAACGACCTGCCCTCCTTTGTCTCTAATTGGCTAGTGCTGATTACTTTTGTTGGTTAAGTTGGATAGGTTTAGGCACATGGAGTTATCATTAATTAGCGGTAGAGTAAGAATATTAGGGCAAGAATCAGAGGTAGATTAAGGTCAGTCATTCCTTCACCATCCTAGGAAAATACATATCACTTAATTTCTCTCATTTAGGAACCTTAAGACAGTTGTACTGACTGATTAGTAATTAAGCTCAGCTGTGCTCTCTCCCAGCTGTGCTGGTGTCCATTAGTAAATGTTGGGTACCTTGTTTAGGTGGGCCTGGTGACTCATTACAGTATGAGTAAAACTTTGTCTGTACCTATTGCAGGCATCTGATAGAAGTTTTTGCACTTGAACATTTGCATTATTTTGCTGAAATATCGCAGGAATTTTATAGATGCAATACAGTTGCAAAGTATTGTGGATTCTTAATCCATATCTATTCAAAAGCAGCCCAAGAAAGACATACAAATTCTGTATATGTATAAAGGGTATAAAAGCTGTTAAGGTCTAACTACAGTATCTACAGGAAATACTGTTCTGGTAAATTATTTTAAAGACATTTACATGAGGAAAAGAATTCAAAATCAAAGGATTGGAACTTGCCATAACTCAAAAACGAACCAAGGGTCATGTCCTTGGGTAATTCTTCAACCCCACCACAGTAATAATTATAGCTGTGATTACCGACTACTTTTCAGCAGACTTGCTGGTTCTCCTGTAATTTATCAATACAATCTGTAAGGATGTTCTTAAATTGTATCTGAGGTTGTTTTTTTTCTCTGGCTGTTGTTCATGAGTGATAAAGTTGAGCATTAGATAGACAGGGGGATTGGTGCAGTGTCAGCAGTAATGTAGGTATTGTACCAGACCATTGTGGTTAAGAGGGAGCTGACCCTGGTGGCTGGGCTTAGCCTTAGAGATAGGGTGAGGAACTCTGGGGGGAGTATTATCAGTAGAACCACTTCAGATCTAAGGGAGCCAGCTGAGATGGTTCAGGCATCTGATTAGGATGCCTCCTGGGCACCTTCCTTTGGTGGTTTGCTAGGTATGTCCAACTAGGAGGAGACCCCAGGGCAGATCCAGAACTCATTGGATGGATCACATATCTCATCTGGCTGGGTAATGCCTCCGGAACCCCTCACCCAGGAGGAGTTTTAAAACATTGCTGGGAAAAGCGATGTCTGAAATACTTGCTTTGCTTGCTGCCACTGCGACACAACCCTGGATAATGGATGATTGGATGGATGGATACATGCTAACACCAACATAGAGGCTTTTTTGGGTACCAATATGACAACAAAAATATAAGTCATCAGAGCAAGACCTTGTCAAAGCTCATCAAATGTATTGTCCACAACAGGTAGGTATAATGGTTTGAGGAATCAGGTCTAAATCAGAGTTTGGTAATAAAACCTCCAGTCTCCTTAGTAGTACCTTGTAAAGTATTTTTCTATCAACCTCAATTAGGCAAAAAGGAGCAACATTCATCCGGTGCTGTGCCCTTCTTCAGGATGGGAGATATATTGGTCAGTTTCAGAGATTTGGACAACTGACTGATACCAAAACAGTGCTAGTACATACAACATAGGTGCTCGACAATGATTTTGTTGAATGTCATAAATTTCTGAACCAAAACCATCAGGGTTTCCTCTTCTTTGATGTTTTAATGGCCTCCAAAACCCCTGCTTCTCTAATCTGCCTATCCCTTTCTTCTGTTCCTCTGTGAGTCTAGGGAGCACCAGTTTAAAAGGCTTCAAAAAGGCACTCCTCCCTTCCTCAGAAGTTACAGTACATTCAGATTCAGGTTTTTGGTAAGGTCAGGTTTTCTTTAAGAAATATTGTTGGTGTCCACCGTACCCCTGGCTAAACAAGCAAGGAGACGACCTGGTCTAGGGCTAACAAAATTTTTTTTTTTTTTAAATTGAGGTTTCAGCATGATTACCTGGTCAAAAGCTAACCTTGCTGAATCCACTTGTTTTCCCATTGATTTTATGAGGTTGGACTTTAACGCCCTATAGGAATTTGACCTTTTTCCTCAAGCCCCAATCGACTTTTTAGGATAGATTTTTTTCTCAATGGAAATGTATAAAATAACAACTTCTTAGATAACACTTCTGTTACGTGTTACACAAAAACTGGACCCAAACGCTAAACTCAGACATGTAGACAGAATAGCAGTTAAACAGCATTTAATGAAAGTGCAAAAATGTGCAACAGATGAATCCAGGAGATCCAACAGAGGTGAGTGAAGGGGCCGAGAGCAGACAGGCAGGCAGTGAATCCAAGACAGGTCAAACAACTCACTCAGGGCGCAGCTGAAGCAAACGGTGAAAACAGGCAGGAGGCAGGCAAAAACTTGATCGTAAATACTATCACAAGAGCAGGAGTCACTTGTCGTTACCACTAAGATGAATGGACGATTTGACGAATACTGGGTGAAGAGCCATTGCTGATATACTCTGGTAACAGGTGAGTCTCGATTGCATGTTGATTGCTCCCTGGTGTGAGAGCAGACCTGTAGCCACGCCCTGCAGCAGAACACCTAAACACACCTACACACACAGACAGGGGGACAGACAGACAGACAAGATACACAGGGGAAGGGAACAAGAAACAAAAAGGAAAGGAGGGAGGAGAACTGCAGATCCCCACAACTTTGCTGTTTCCCGTAAAACTGAGTTGATCTGCGGCATTTTATTCACTTCAGAAAGAATTCCAGTTCTGAGCCTTTACATTTGTACATGTTGACACTTGTGATCATCCTTAAGAGAAGCTGTGTCTACATGTTTTATGGCTTACACAAAACACTATTTTATGAGAATGCACATACCAGTATTTCATTTAGGAGCTTTACAAATTAAAGCTTTTTCTTATCAATATCTCTTTGGTCACACTTAAACAGCATTCATCATGCCAACATACCTAACTGCCATCCTACAATGAACAATGGACTGACATGCAGCAGTTACTGTATGCTTCAAACTCTGTTTTACTGTTCCAGCAAACAGCACAACCTCAGTTTGAACCTGGTAATGAATGGCTCTGTAGCCCCAGGCTGGGCAGCAAAAGCTAATTTAATGCTAGAAAGTCATACTGTCCCTCAACATTAAATATGAATCTTAAACTGAGTATGATCAGGCAACATGTTTCTCCCTAAGGCAATGTCAGTATTATCCCCAAGAGCACAGTATATGTTCTTTTATTACTGTCTGTTTTGACATGACCATGCTGCTCTCCAATCAGAATCCTGAGTCTTTGAAGTGAAAACACTTGAAATGTATTAAACCAGAGAAATATTAATTTATAGTTAACATTTATGTCCCAATTAATTAATATCTACCAAATGATTTATGGTCAATAAAAGATACAGTATGTAATGTAAAATGTAGATCCAATGGCGCCTCTGATGAGCACTGAGTAGGTGCTGCTTGCATACAGTTTCATGTTTGAGTCTTAGAATGACAGTTTGATATTATAATTGCTCAAATACATAACTAATATAATAACGGTACATAACTAATACATTGAAATGAGAAAAACCTCCACTTCTTTTTTTTAAAATTATAATCAATGCGTTATGATGTTCACTTCTCATGTGCTGTATGTAGGTTCAAGGTTTTTTTATTTTCATATGTTCCAGTACAGTGCACACCACAATGACACTAGATGTTTGTTTTAATTGGACCCCAAAGCGGACATAGACGCAGGGAGATGGTTTGAGTGTTGTGACAGCCCGAGGGCCTCTGTCAGGGCTTGTTGTGTTGTGTTGTGTTGTGTTGTGTGTTTGTCTTTCAGTGTTAATGACCCTGAATGAAGCTGGATGTCATCAAGGCAGTCTTGCAGTCTGGGGGAGGGTGACCTTGTTGTGGCATTATTTGCTGCACAAATGACACATTTTCTGCAAAAATCAGCAGCAAAGGTCGAAAAACCTCTGGTATACCAAT
>JBBPCS010003652.1:0-12075 GCA_037974645.1 Hollardia meadi
CACACACACACACACACACACACACACACACACACACACACACACACACACACACATACACACACACACACACACACCAATGACTGGCTATCCAGACAGGTAGAGTGGTAGGCTGTTCCAGCTTGCAGCAACACTGCCTTATGTAGCAAAAGTTAAATTAAGTTAAGTAAAATTTTCTGTCAGAGGTTATTTTTTCTAGCGTCCACTCATGACGTGATGTCAAGTGAACATGCCCATAAAATCAACAGATAAAAAGTTCTTTCCACACATGCACTGCAACCCTGAACTTAGATATAATCTATAGGCACTGTACTGTAAGTAAGAATGCAAATGTCCAAATCAGTTGTCCTGGAAATTATATAGACTTTACCCTGCCAATGAAGTTCTTGTAATGTCCGACAGAGCAGATGTGTGAACAGACAAGGCCATTGTTCGGAGAATTTAAAGTGAGTTTGTGGGCGTGTTGATGTCATTGCATGGACTGCTTTGCACTAAATGGGCCTTTCTCAAACTACCCGCCTACACTATTTCCCTATCCACTTCCACTCCGTTTGTGCGTCCTCCTGGAGGGTCTGCCACATTAGTGCCATCCCAAATCAATTTCCCTCGAGTGGAAGTGGCTTATAAAACCCTCCCACAGCGAGCCTGCACCGACGCTGACCTACTGAGCACGTGCAACACTCGTCATGGAAGACATACTTTACAAAAGTTTTGTGGGACAATGCGTTAACTGCTCAAATATTGTCATACAGACATTAACAACAAGGTGACATTGTATTCAAAATCAAATATACCCTTCTGTAGTCTAGAAAATGGTAGATGTACTCATTTGAATGTAAAGTGTTGTATATTAACAGGGACCTTTGCAGCTTATAAACATCAGAGTGAAAAACGAGATGTTACAAAAAGATGCGACAGTTGCTGTTTATATTGAGACAATAATGCTTTAGTTAAACCAGCTCTGATAGTTTGTGATTGGCTTTGCCCAAATTCCATAGTAGACAGGAAACAATGCAAAGCGTAAATATATAGACATCAACATCAAGCATGCTGAAGCTTTACAACATTTATGTCAATTTAAAATGTGAAAATATCACAGATCACAAAAAGAAAAATATATTTCTAATAATCTCTTTACTTTTACTACTGCAGTTTAGGCTTCTTATTTTTGTAATCTTTCAAATGTGAATGCACTACATACTCAGATCATACTGAGAAACCACTACGACACTTTGCCACAGATAATTTTTTTCCCCACTGTAGTAGCTCAAATGCAAAGAAGCCAGTAATCACAAATTTCCCACTTTCTGGGTAAACATGTTAAAAGGATGATCATGTTGAAGGTCATTTTTTCCATAATTCTTTCGCTTCCTCCACCATCTGCCATTACCAGGAACCATCAGTGCTTTGGTTCAATTTAGGCAAAAGCAAAAACAGCCCTGCACATTTTATTGCGGAGATGCAAATCTTTCTGTAATAGTCTTGTTTGTTTACGTCAATTATAGTAATGGCACAAAATGACTGTGATTTAACCAATGTTTAAATGCACATTACATTTTCATGAATGTTTTCAAGGAGAAGAGAATGAGTGGAACATTGGGAGAGAAAGGTGGAGGTAGAGAAGCTGGTCAGGTCAGGACAGGAAAGAGGGAAAAAGGAGACGAACAAGAAGAAGAGAAACAGCAAGACAAGAGAATGATGATGAATACAGGAATAAAAAGATAAAAGGATGACAGAAGAAGAGAGCGAGAGGACTGACGTGGATTGGGGCTGGAACAAGGGAGACACAGCTGAGAGGGAGGAAACAACAAGAATGCACTTAACAGAAGGAGAGAAAGACAATCTGAGACAAGATCACTTACTCTGTACTCCCTCGCACGTACTCTTCCTACCTTACTTGCTTTACAAGCTATACTAGGTCTGCAAGGCTGCATAGACACAACAGTCCTTTGAGCTAAATACAAACGCTAGCATGGCAACATTGTCCCAAAAAATGAAATGAAAAGCCAAGGGATTAAAAGTTATGGGATACATTATCAGGGAGCAAAGAAGTTGTGTACAAATTTCATGCCAATCCCTCCATAAGACATTTCTCTCTGGACCAAAGTGGTGGACGGAATGATATTTCCATATCTAAAGCCATGCCGCTAGCATAGAAGTGGGCATTTATATATCTATATCAATTTATACATCTATAAATATAATCAATAGGATCTGTGTGCCTGGACCCGATTTTTTTCGTGACTCTCACCAAGACTATCTTTCATGCCTGCGCCACGTTAGTTTAACTGCATTTATAAACCACGCTGGAGTTACACGGAGGTTGTCAGGGTGGTTGGCGAGCGTACAAAGTCCAGGACTGTCACACCAGAATCCAGGGTCTGCATCCCTGTCTGTGGTTAGGTTAAGGCAACAAAAGCACTTTGGTTGGAAAAGGTTAAAAAATATATATTTTCAGTTCATGAAACAGTCACAACACTTAATCCATAAGAGTCACATTGGTTGAAGTTAGGGAAAGATCATGATCATTGGTTATATTCATATTTACTTATATATTAATAAAAAATCTGCTGACTGTGATGAAAAAAAGGAACAACATGTGCCCATGTACACGATTCCTATTGATTAAATTCCATCACTATTTCACAAATTACCGTCATACTGGGCTGTCCACACACATGCACGTTTATTTACAGCTGAAAGCATTCGAGCTCCTGTTACAGTGACTGCATTCACTGAGGTAAGACTCTTCCTTACTTGAGTGTCTCTCTGTGAGAGATCTGCAGTCATTCATATTCTGTCAGACAACAGCAGGTATGACAGCAGTGAAAGTGAAGAGGAAAGAAGCCCAGGACACATCTTACAAAGAAATTACAAATATTAAGTGTCACTGCTGCCAAAACAGAGGTACATGGTGCGAAGGTGAAGGCCTGAGTAAAAGAGGACTGTGAATTACTGCTGTCCGAGCAGCATCTGTGCTACGGCAGCCAATATAAAATCCATATCTACATCATCTGGTTGATGGATGGTGACAGAGTGATGGATAGAGAGTGATGCACAGAAGAAGGGCAAATATAAATGCAGCGGTGAAAACCAACCTTATCAGCAGCTAAGCTTTAATCCATAAATGTTAAATTGCAAATTATAATTTATCAAATTAAAAGCTGAACGGAAAAGAAAGGCAGAGGATGATAAAATACTTTTCCCATGATGGAAAAAAAAACAAAAACGTATACAGCTTATTCAATTGCCAATAAAGAAATTATGAGATAAGCAGTGATTGAAATGCTTTTGTTAAACAAATAATGAAGTAAGGGAGCATGACTGGCGAGCAGCTTCCTGAGTACACATATAAAACATAAAAACTAAAAACTAAAACAAAAGGTCCATTCACCCACATCTCACAGACTTCATCAGCATATGGAGTTTTCTCAGGTTTACCTGTGAAATATCAACTTTGGTCGCAGTGTGTGTATATGAGGGAAGATGGTAACCTCTGTCTCTGGCTTTTGGCATTGGATGTTTTGAAATATACTTGTATGCAAAGGACAGAGGCAGACACAAAGACAAGACTGCACTATTCCTTCTTAAATCCCCTCAGTGGTCTCAGTTCTGCCGACTTATCACTCACTCACTGTAGAATGAATTTTTGCCTGGAGGGACAGGGCAGCGTGAGGCTTTGCATTGTCTTTTCAGACTCGGTCTAATAAAGGAAAATCAGCCTGGGGACATAGGGAAAAGGTATCTAATAAAAAATCAACACTGCACTAATGCAATTACGATTGCATAGGGGCTATGGAACAGATGGATAACTGGGCCACTCTGTTGTAACTCAGTTGGAAAAAATTCACAGCTTGGGTCAAAATGCGGGAACACCCACACTGATATATATCCACTCACACATTTAAGTACTCACAGAGTCATGCCACAGTGAGAACACATATTGTTTTATCTAACGGTGACAACATGATGAAACAATCTGCCCTTGTGGAAATAAATCGCAATTCCCCTCATTTAGCAAGATGTCCACAATCATTTGCCAAATATCATTCTACAGAGACACACGCAGAGACAATGATTTCAGCTCAGCAGGTTATTTATCAACCACCTGTGACATGTGACATAGATATGAAGAGCCATGCTGTATCATCTGTCCAATTACTCTGTAATTTACTTGTCCCTCAAGGTAGCTGCCATAATTGTACTGTACAAAATAACAACCTGTGTTCGCCTATAGCAAAACCATAAACAGATTTGAAATAAACAAAGCCCTTATCTCTTTCCCTGAAAGCTGCCTTGTTGTGAATCACAATTCAATATTTACTGATTTAACATTTAATACGTTTGTTTTTTTTATCATTCCATCTGATTAACTGAGTGAAAGGCTTGGCATTTCAAATATTTCAAATTATATTCATAATTATATTCATAATTGTTTAGAAGAATTCCCTGACGATTTAGGATTTATACATATGTTATATCATTCCTTCTACAGCACAAATGCACCTAATGTTTTCACTAAGTATTTCACTATAATATTCAATGTTTGCAGGTCAGGACTGAGACGAAGTGGAGGGCACAGGAGATGGCTGACTGGGCCAAATCGTGGCTTTTGGAAGAGGTACGAGACGGGGTGGAAAAAGTGCTAGTAGAACTTTGGGTATACAGCAGCAGGTATTATGGACCTGATGGGAGCAAACCATCGAGTGCAAGATTACTTGGTAAGAGCTCTGGAAGGTCAAGCCATTCGAGATCAAGTTGGTTTGTGACATTCTCCACAGCACATATAACCCATTCCACTGGGGTTTGGCAGAAACACTGGTGGTACCATTGTAACTAAGAAGGGGGAGGCCTAGAGCACATCCTGGCTTGTTGTCCAAAGGCCCTTGGGAAGGAATGCTACCGGTGCTGAGGGCAATAACAGAAGCCGTCTACACGGAGATTGCAAGCAGCAAACAACTAAACCCAATGAAGAAGGCAATCAGCATTGTCAAGGAAGCAGCACCCAAGAACAGAAGTGGGCTACCTGCCACTGCTTGGGACTGGCAGCTGAAGGTTAATCTAGGAATGCAGCTCAAGATGCCAGACATGAGTACTGATGTCTTAAACAGCAAGGCAAGTAGTGCTGCTGGAATGTAATGTCTCCTCGGAAAACTGGATTGACAAGACCTCCAAGAGGAGGGCAGATACGGCAAGACGGTGTCTATACAGCAGCAAGGTGGCGCAGTGGTTGGCTCTGTTGTCTCTTAATGAGAACTCTCTGCCATCAAATCCCAGCTGGGACAGGGTGGAGTCTGGACTGTGACGTTTGCATATTCTTCCCCTATTTGTGGGTTCCCTTCATATCCTCCATTTCCCCCCACCATTAAGAAACATGTATATTATGTTAACTCTCCTTAGAAGTGGAACTGGTCCCTGAATGCAGTACAGCTGCCCACTGCTCCAGGATAAATGCAGATTCTGTAGGTGACAATAAAACTTGAGAAAGAGAGCCAAGTATGGCTGCCAGCCAATCCCTATGCAGAGTCTTCAAGCTCATTGGCACTGGAAAATCAAGATGGCTGTGGATCAAGACGAGAGTCTCGTGGACCACACACGCTACCCTGACTGAGTGTCCTGAGCAAAGGTGTCTCATGGTGAAAGACCCACACTACGATCCCAGGTTACATCACTGATGTCCAACATGTTTGAACTAACAGTTCAAAAAGATCTTTGGTTGTTGTTTCTCTAAGGCTTAATATTCAAAAACTAGAGTCCACCCTGCTTCAAACTAGTGAGAGGGGCACAGACAAAACAGAAATACCTGAAAACTCTCTTGTATAATAACCATAATTATTGGCAAACATTTTGTGTTCATATGGGACAACTCATGTAGGACACTCATAATAACAAGCCAGTTGAGAAATTAGGATTTCAGGGCCTTTAAATAATGTGTACTGTTTGTGTGTCTTGTGCATTTTTTGCCAAAATACCTGCACATTTTACTTTCTGTTGGTGTAGCTGAATGTTTTATGACAGAAAACTGTGTGTGCACCTTTTTTGTGCACTTTTCTCTGTGTGTTTCTGTGACACAAGAATTGTGTGTGTGTGTGTGCGTGCGTGCGTGCGTGCGTGCGTGCGTGCGTGCGTGTGTGTGTGTGTGTGTGCATTCCGTCCCAGATATTATAACCTGAGGGTTTGGTAATCCATCACACCAGTGTCAGGTGTAATATGTGACACATTCACCTGAGGAAACACTGTCACATTAGTCAGCACAGATCACTGTCAGGCTTTGTCTTGGTCAACCTCATTGTTTTTTACAAAGAACCAAACAGCTGCATTTAATAATGGTTTTAAAAAAAAAATAAGGTGGAGTTATGAGGTTTTTATACTGTGAATACGTCAGGCCCAGAACTATGTGGTACAGGCTTGTATATGCATGTATATTTGTATTATGTGAGACATTTATGAACAGAAAACACCCACAGATCATCCCATTTTCAAGTGCTAAAAAACTGCATCTCTTGCTGGTATAAATTGCTGATTTGTTTATCTGTTTACTGAGCCATGTAACTTTGAGGTAGTTTGGGAAAACAGATGACTACTGAATGAACAAAGAAATCGTTTGCATCAGTAATGTCATGTAAAATGTTATGACAGATGTGAAAACACAGGAAAGAAAATACTGAGATACAAGCTGAGATAAGAAATTAGATGTTGCCATTACAATGAAAACAAATCAACTGGCATGAAAGCGCTTTTGAAAACTAAGGTTTTGCTATAGAAGAAATGTGGAAGCTCCACATTTGAAGTGGATCTGGAAATCAGTTTTAAAGACTGCTATCCAGTAGACTGCAGACACACATCCAAGACACCTCAAAGGCTTTTGGACGATGCATCATTATCATCAAGTGAAGAGGAGAGAAGAGAAGAGATTAGGGAATGAAAAATTTTATTCACTTGTGTAATTGAGGGTCTTGTATCATTAGGGAACTTCTAGGGTCCAGTCGAGTGTCCTTTCTGTCCATTTCTCTGCCTTACTTGCTAGATTTGGTACAAATACCAAATACGTCACAAATACGAAAGCCAATCACATCATCAGCCATCAAATACTACTACTGCCAACGAGCCAGTTCCCAGGCAAACTTGGTTGGCTATCAAGACGTGAACACACTGTAACAACGTAGCAGATATAGCAATATGTTTTAAACCACTAACGCTGTGTCAGCCACTGCCAGTTACAAGCTAACAAGCTAACAAACAACATAAACAAAAGATGCTAACTACGCTTACCATTCTGATATGTCTGCTAGTCACTCATTTTGGTTCACAACAGCCTCCTCATCTGAGTCCGGGTCTGACTGAGACTCAAACATGTAACATTATGGCTGAATCTCTCCCATGTTTCCTCTAACGCAAGTGATCTTGATGCACTCTGATCTTTCACTGGTCAACCAAGCACAAGCAGCAGTGATAGGCAGGCACAACGCCTGTGATTGATAAGTCCAGAAGTTCTCAGTGAAGGAGAAAGAATAGATGTGCTTCCAGCCTCTTTTTTTCCCCTACTTTTTACTTTTTTACGTGGGAAAAACCTTATTAAACAAAATACTAGTCATAGCAAAACATGTCTAGAGGGGAACTTTAACTGATTGGCTCAATTATTTGGTTGTTTGAGAAAAGGTCCTGTCATTTTAGGTAATGAATGTAGCCTGTTCTACAGGATACAGATGCTGCTGTCTTGAACCTTAACCTGTAATTTGGGGAAGGTCATTATGTGCTCAACCGAGAATGGGTTCTTTGCCTCTGGAAGCTGAGGTGATGATTCTGAAATATCCTCTGGCAGTTTCATTTTCTTTTATGTGATATTGTAGTAGAAAAAGTTCTTTGTGAAAAAATACAAACCCAAGAAACAGATCTGATGACTTTGTGTTGAAATGGCTCTTTAACATGGAAGGCAGCCCACTCTTTTGCTACTGAATCCTCTGGTTTTTTAGTTTTCCCTATGCACAGTGTATAACTCTTAGTATTTCCCTCTGTGGTATCTTTGTAGCACCGACATGTGACGGCATTTTTGAGGAGGTGCACGTCAGCTCACCTCCTTACCTATGCCGTAGGTTACACCAGAGCAGCACATATTACATAACCCTTTAATGCAGAACTGTACTGTAAATCCATGTGAAGTCTGTTTTCGAATGCAGAATGGTCTCATTGTCTGTTTCTTTTTATTGTCTGTTGCCTGTGATAAAGGGACAGTTCACCCTAAAATCAAATATACATATCTTTCCTCTTATCTCTAGTGCTATTTTTCCATCTAGATTGTTCAATGTGAGTTGTCAAGTTTTGGAGATATCGGCTGTTATGATGTCTGCCTTCTACGCCATTAATGTTTCCATCCTGCTCTGTCACAAACGCGAGCCTCTCGTCCATGATGCAGGTTTTCTTCTGTGCAGTGATACGGTGTAGTTTCATAGAAAGAACATAGTTCCTACACGAAACTGCTCACAACAAGGTCTGTGGATTATCTTGCGTAACTAGGTCATGGTTTCTGGAAAGAGACATTACTGTTGAGTTTTTCAAATATATTTTTTTGACCACAAACGAAGTGCCGTCTAGTTTCATTAAATTTGAGAGAAGGCAGACATCTTTACAGCCGATATCTCTCTAACACGACAACTCACACCAAAACAATCTCAATGGATAAACAGCACTACCGGTAAGAAGAAAATTTGTATTTTTGATTTTGTGACTTTGGATGAACTGTCCCTCTAAGTCATGTTTCCCTTTGTTCAGAAAAAAACATATTTCTTACAAAAAAAGAACAATGCACTGTTACTTCCCTACACTTTTCAATGGGAAGCAGCAACAACTGCGTCCAATGGGTGACAAAGTCTCAAAACTGGTTGACTGGTTGAATTATACTTTATTGTTGAATAACCACACAGTGTGGATTGTCCTTTCTTACAAGACTCTCCTATCTTTGCTTGTGCCTTACCTTTAAGAAATAGATTTGTACATATGTTGTACACAGTACTTCTTTACAGTACCTTTTTAAGATGAAACACACTCAATCAATTTATCAATGCAATGCGGTCTGACAAAAGACAACATTATCAAAAGTAAGCTGGTTCACAAGCTGGTGGTGCACTGATCAGTTCGTGGTCAAAAACAACACTTTGAACTTCGAAAAAAAAAACAGAAATTTATTGAGCAACATGTGTCAAGTAGAAAGGCATTGTGGAAGGAGGAAGGAAAGGCGAGGATGGTCACAAAGTTGGAAAAAGGAAAAAACAGCAAAAAAAACCCCTGAAGTGTCAGAGAGAAAGATCGTGCTGGGTGGTGAGGCAGAAGGAAGCAGGGTCAGGGGAAAGTATCAGAAGTAGAGTTTCGTAGAGAGCGGAGAAAAGGGAGAGGCAGGAGGTCACACTGGGAGTGAAAGTCCAGTAATTGCTTTGACCTTGAGCTGAGCCAAGGTGTTACTCAGTCAAAGAGAGTGATGAATTCCATGCCCTCGGCCCTGTCGCGGGAATAAAGTTGCAGCTCGCAGGGATTTTTGTTTATGAGCACTTGGAAAAAAAACACGGAGGGCGGACAATACCGGTTAAAAGACATCTGGGCGGGCAGGTTTCATAGCCGCCCAGGGAAACTGTTAAATGGAAGAGGAGGACTGGAGGGGATGCTTAAAGGCCGGAGAACAAGAGAGACTGCAGTAGAAAATATTTGTTACACAGCTGGGGCCGAGTGATTCTGGTCTGTGTGACCTGTCATGGGGTGATGTTTATGACCATAAAGACTGAACACTGCAGAAGGAGATGGAGAGAAAAGCAGTAACACTGCTTCTCTTTGCCCGACTCTGTAAGGTTGCAGCAGCCCCAGAGGTTTCCAGTAAGGAATACATTAACAGGTTTTTCCTGCTCATTAAACTTTCATAAGGCTTATAGCAGTGACAGGGAAATTCTGAAATGGCCTGCACCATGTGACCCACTGCATGAAAAATCTTTATGAGCCTTTCTATTTTGTAATGCTGTTTGAGGCACCTAAAACATCACATATTTTCCACATACTTAAAATTGTAATAACCAAGAAAATGAAATTAAAATTGTATACATTTTTCTGCAGTGACAGCACCTTAATTGGTATAATACCTCTGTGGGTGGCCACTAAAAATAGTAACATTACTTCAATTCCAAGGCTACACAATAGTGATGTATGTCGATCCATAAACCACTGGTTAGGCGTGTTCAGGTCAGCTTAAAGAAAATATTACAGGTTTGGGCAGGCGGGTCAATAAGTGATAAAGGAACATTCTGAGTTAGTTATGACCTCTGCCAAGGAGGTTATGTTTTCACCTGTGTCTGTCTGTTGGTTTGTTTGTCACCAGGATTATGCAAAAACTACTGAATGGATTTCCATGACACTTGGTGGAAGGATGGGACATGGGCCAAGGCAGAACCCATTAAATTTTGGCACGGATCCAGATAAAGGTGCAGATCCAGGAAATTTTATCTCTTTCTTTAACATTGCAAGAGACATTTTCATTAATTTCCAGGGAATAATGCATGGATCTTGATATATTAAAAAAAGATATATTTATATACATATTTCGAGGGCTGATATCTATGAGTGTGTACAATTTAGTGCGGATCCAAATAAAAATCCAGATCTAGTGGATTTAAATGTGTTTTCATAGGAGTGTAGTTATTTCCTGGCTGCTGTACGGTAACAAATAGCGCTAGAAACCTGCAACTACCACCAATGTGTAGCTAAGTTAATATGGATTCAGTAAGGTACTAACAGAGTGTCACGAGTTGCTGCAGTTGGTGCTCAGGCTTAAATAAGAGGGCTGCTGGAGGTATGTGCTCTACTGAGTGCCAATCTAGTTAAAAAGCATTTGTGTGTGAAAGAGAGGAAAAAAATTGAGACACAGTTCATGTCTTTAATGAAGGGTTACTTGTTTTGCTGCTATTCAGCAATGAAGAACACCGTCTGGAACTGTTTGTTTATTCAGCCTAAATCTTCCCACAACCCACTGTTGTGGGTGGTGGAGAAAAGAGAAAGAGCAGCAGGATCAGCATCAGTCCTGTCTCAGTCCTCAGTCCTGACAATTGTGCTCATAATGCATAAAGAATGACAATTGGTGGGTTGGGTCAGACAGGCGTGTGTATTCAAAAACCCTAACCTGTGCATCACTACTACACAATTAACTAGCTGGGGGATGATGTTGTTAGCCACTGCTTAGTCCTATCTGTAATTTGAGCACAGCCTATAATGTCGTGATTTAAATCATAAGATAGAATACATAGAGTGCTGAGGTTGCAGACCTCTTTTTAAAAAACACAGTATCATTATAGTTTATATTTCCTCACAAAATAAGTTAAGAGAATTCTAATTCAAAGGTTTCGTATGTAAAATGAGTAGAATTGGTACCACTGAAATGTAGTGGAGTATATGGAAAGTGACATAAAATTGAACTACTCAAGGGAATTTATGAGCACTCATTTGCATTTCATGAGCACTACTGCAGGTTGTTTAGCACTCCACACTCTCTGCGGTGACTCCTACTGCAAACATTTACACCTACCATTCTAAAAACAGACACAGAACCCAGATTAAACTGATGGAAATATAGTTACAGTGTACTCTAATGGTGCAACCGCAGTTACAACTTCCACTTGAGTTCTGTGGTCCTCTCCACTTCACGGCTCCCTCGGGAACCCAGGGTAACTATCTTGTCACAGAGCTTTATTTGTGTATTGAACACAGCTGATTACACCGAGGCTGATGGGAGCAAAATATAACTGGCTCTGGTCCCCCTAATGAAGAGGGATGTAAACTGATGTCAAGCGGCTGTCACGCAGTAAATGCCAACCCACGTGTCAGTGCTGACACAGGCACTGAGGTTGAGAGGGGGCCCTGATTACGCCTTATCATCCAATATCCGGAAGATAATGTGTTAAGTGTTAAACAACGATAGAGTGACAAGAATAGCACGGAGCAGAGGAATCCAAGGAGTGTATGAAGGGAGGAGAGGAGTGTGTGTGTGTGTGTGTGTGTGTGTGTGTGTGTGTGTGTGTGTGTGTGTGTGTGTGTGTGTGTGTG
>JBBPCS010003653.1:0-12075 GCA_037974645.1 Hollardia meadi
CTATAAGGCTTGATTCAGCTTAATTTAAGGGGACTGTTGGGCCTTGGCGGAGGTATGCGCTCTATTGAGTGCCATTCAAGATCTGAATAAAACTGTGACATGAGGAAAATGATTACTAGTCAACTGCTTTTAACCATTTTTTAAATCAGTATTTCAGTGTACCTGAAGGAAGATCATAGCAGGCAGACCCGGGGCAAAGCAGAGCAGGATGTAGTTGGTGACCAGGAAGAACCCCTGTACCATAATGAGGGGCTTATACCTCAGGAAGTCGGTCAGGAGGAAGATGGGGAAAAGGAAGGCTAGGTAGGAATATGTCCAGATAGGGAACAGGTGGTTGGTCACCTATGGGGAAAGAAGCACCAGAGAAGCTGCTAATCCTGGCACACTGTTTCTGTTCCTTGTCTATGGCATGCATATCTCATTGTCAATCCAAACTTAGCAGTGCTGCTAATAAAAGGTACAGTACTTGATATATACAGGCTGTAAAGTAAGTATGTGTGCATGTTTGTACAGAACAGTATGTATGTGTCTGCCACTCTTACCACTTCTTCAGAGATGTTCTTGTGTGGTCCAATTAGGTACGGTGTGAGGAACGGCTCTGCTACTCTGCAGTTAGCAAAAAAGCCATAGAGTGACAGGACTGCGGTGGGATAAGCCCAGCTGGAGGACTTCAGCTTGGCCCAACAAACCATGCTTTTACCTCAGCAGAATCTCCCAGGGTTCGTCTTTGGTTTTTGTATTTCCAGTGGTTTTAATTCTGACAACCTGGACTATCCCTTAAGTGCATTGAGCATTCTTCAAGCTATTGGTATTCATCGGTAGCGAAGATATACACACATAATCTTTATCATCTGCACGTGCCTTTGTCACAGTTCATGAGTGATAGACTTTGACCTGTTAGGAAACAGGAGGCTTAAATGAGTATTTCTTCATGTTTGGCTATTAGTACAAGCCTCTGTAATAGATTATATCAAATAATTTAACAGAGAAGCATTTTATTGTTAGACACAATCAGGCATATTGAATCTGGGAATAAGAGTATTAAGTATAAGTATTTATTTATAAGAAGGTATTAGTAAATGATTAATCAATTCTCTAACTTTATAAAAAAAAATACAGATGACTGAAAAGTGAATGCAAAAATTTAGCAGCAAATGTATTCCTTTTCTATATATGATATATGCTAGGATTATTATGGTCTTGAAGAAGAACTAATTTAAGTAACCAAGTTTGTTTATTTTTATATTGATATGGATCTTGTGTCTGAAATACAGTTGAATAAGTTTAAATCTCTGTTCCTTTAATATGATTCATTCAATGTATGAAAAATACATGTTCCAGATTTTCATTATTAACGTTGCTGTAAATACACATCGCAGTATAAATTACAGTAAAAATAATTTATTTCAAAATTGTAGTTTAATCCTCTTATAGAGTTGTCTAGGTTTAATTTAGATATAGAATTTAGTATTTAATAGATATCTAATTTCTCAATTTTTCTCAACCTAATCAATCCATTTTACTCTGCATCATATAAAAGAACCCTTGGTCCTCTTTATTTAAACATTTTTTTTTCTAAATCCTGTTGTTTATCTAATTGTGGAGGCAGATCTTCATCTCCTAACATCTTTAATGTGATATCTGAAATGCGTTTGATTAAATTCTCTATTTTTGATCATTTCTACTCAGAAACGTTTTTGCTAAATTGAATTGTACATTTCCTTACTGAACTTCCAAATGTTTTATGTTCAAACTACGCATGCGTAGTGACGGCACGTGGGCATGTGCCGCGAGCCTGTCGCCATAGCGACGGCTTGTTGATCGGTGATGTGAAGTTGGCCTGAATACACGGCAATATGAAACTCAAGCGGTTCCTTCTCAGATATTATCCACCAGGTAATACAAATAATTTAACTACTAAAACGTCCCAGTTGGAACGTTTGTTCCTTTCAAGGGAATATGCCGCTGTTGTAGAGGACTGTTTTCAACTTTGACAACAACTTGCTGGAGCCTAACATTACTGTAGCACTAGTTTCTTCCAACGCCATGTTGGTTAACGTTAGCTGAGTTGGTTCTATTCAATTTAGCCAGAATGAGTGACTGTCCTCGTTTAATTTGTTTTTCTACTATCAGGTATAATCTTGGAATATGACCATGGAGGATATTTGAGGACCAAATCAATCGACCTTTTGGATTTGTCTCCAGGGTGCGTGAGTTGTGCCATATACGGTATTATTCATAAAGTTATCTCGCAGCACTGCGGCTAACTGATATTTCTTAGTAACCCTCTGTGGGAGAGTTATTGCTTTTCATCTCTTGTAAATATCATCTTGTCATTTTATTACTAAACTAGTCAAATAACTAAGTTCAAGACACTCAAGCACTGTTAAGTACAAATTCAAGGTACATGCACTTTATTGAGTATTTCCTCCTTTTTTTTTTTTTACCCCATTAAGCTACATTTGTCCGACAGCTTTGCTTAATAGTTACTTTGCAGATTACAATTTTTCGTCTCCAGATGTGTTAATATTAAACATTTGTGAGAAAATTATCTGACTTCTTAGGATGAATAAACTATTTAAAAACCTTATTGGATTAACTGGAAAATACATTGTCACAAAGCTGAAAACAGCTATTTTTCTTGGAAAACTTGACTTTTTAGAGCTATATGATTCTCACAGGACAGCCACACTACAAACTTCTGATGATCTTACAGATCATCACATGCATTGCTGGTAGATTAAACTACCCAACGGTACATAAAAGTAGTTAAAGTTAGTTAAACTACAAACATTTACATCAGTAAAATAAAATATACATGTTAATGCAGCATTAATATTAATTCAAAGAAACACTGACAGGGAACATTTTACTGAACAATTAGTATTTTTACTTTACATATTTTAAGTACTTAAGTAGTAAAGTTTTGAATGCAGAACTTTTGCTTTTGAGCTCTAAGATCTACTGAAATTCTTATGATTATTTTGCATGTATTTTAAAAAAAAAATGCATTTTCCCATCATGCAGAACAAACCCAGATGAATTGTTGGCAGAAATCAGGCAATCAGAGCCTCTGATCACAGAGTCCCGGGCTGGTCAGGTCAAACACCTGATCATTCGACTGCAGCAGAAACTGGGCCAGCAGGACCACCACAGGTTCTGTTTCTCCAAGGTCAGACACTGGACTCATACTGACATTACTGGCCAATAACAAATAAACCAACACAGTGATCTAGATCACTTTATTTGATTTATTTGATCTAGACATCTAGATCAAATAAAGGAGCTCTTGGTGAAATAATTCATTAATTTTTCCATTACATTGTTTTGCTATTGATGGTCCCAAACAGGTTGTTAAATCTATGGTATAGCTTTGTGAAATAAGTGCAGAAAGCACTTTTTCCTTTCCAGTCAATTGTATTTATATAGCACCAGTTCACAACAAAATGACACTTAACATGTAGAGTAGGTCTAGACCATACTCTTTAATTTACAGAGACCCAATATTCCTCCATGAGAAAGCACTTGGTGACAGTGGTATGAAAATAATTGCCTTATAGCAGCAGTCTATCAAACTGAGGGACTAAAATGAACACTAGTGGATTTTGCCTAAAGCTGTGCTACTCTATTACACGCTCTCAGCTGAAATAATTTTGGATGATGAAATGTTTGGCAACATGAGCTAATTACATCAGTTTCTCATTTCCCTGATTTTTGTTCGTGCAAATGTTATTTACATCTGTGGAAAGTCAGGAGTTTTAGTGAAATTAGCCAGTGCTCCAAAGAGGCACTAGAGGGCAGCAGTGGTTTGGTTACCAAGTTTTAGAATTAGAAGCCTGGCAACAGTCTAATAATATAATAACAACCGGTATGCATGAGTCTGAAGGAATACACAAGACTTAATTTGTAAGAGGGTGGCTGAAGGTCAAATGATGGCGATTTTTTTTTTCTGTCTGTGTCTAAAATTGGTTAGAGACTGTTCTACACAAGGAATAGAAATTCTTTTACCACTTTAGGACCAGAAGGTAGAGTTCTTCACATTACATCAAAGTCAGAGTAATTATATATGGCTGTCACACGTGTAATCTTAAAGATGAGTCAAGTAAATAACTACATTGCCTTGGAGGTTATATTTTCTAATCTTTCTCTCGCCTTTTTTGCAGGAGCTTAAGGCACACATACTACCACTGACAAATGTTGCATTTGACAAATCGGGGTCAAGGTGGGTTCACTCTGCAACAGCACTTTGGAGTTTGGAAAAAGCTATGTATTTTTATTTGCTGTGTTCTTTACCGTTGTCTCTAACACTCTGCAGGTTTATAACTGGGAGCTATGACAGGACTTGTAGGGTTTGGGACACAGTCTCAGGCGCAGAGCTGCATACGCTAGAGGGTCACAGAAACGTGGTGTATGCAATTGCCTTCAACAACCCCTATGGGTAATGAGCTGTTTCAGTAAAACTTTCATAGCAACTGAGAACATTGCTCTAAGTATTTAGCCTTTCAAATGGGCTGTTCATCTTACAAATGACAGTTAATTTGCATTATTTTATCTTTCTGAAACTTAGAGACAAGATTGCCACCGGCTCTTTCGATAAGACCTGCAAACTATGGTGCGCTGAGACGGGCAAATGTTTTCATACCTTTCGAGGACACATGGCAGAAATCGTATGTATGACAAACTGAAAAATTGATTTGTTTATTTTTTTGCTTGATACACCATAGGCTACTTTCTACAGGACCACGTGCCTACAGTTGTGCCTGAGCATTTAAATTTGCATAGTTTAATGCTTTAACTTTGGTTTTATGCATAGAGCTTAGATAATAAGTTTGCCAAATCCCTTTTGGCTTTTTATCACAATCCATCTGTAGTGACTTTAATAGAGAGTTTTGTGTTGTGTAGGTGTGCCTGGCATTCAACCCCCAGAGTACACTGGTAGCCACAGGCAGCATGGATGCCACTGCTAAGCTGTGGGATGTGGAGTCTGGGGAGGAGGTGGCCACTCTGACAGTGAGACATGTTTTCTTTACTTACTATATCCCAATGCCTCGCTTGCTCTTTTTCCTGGTATGGCTCACATCCATTCATTATTAATGCACTGATTAACTTTTCATTCATTTCTCAGAGTAATTATTCCTAAATTGAGTGTTGCTGATGGCCAGCTAATTTTCCACCCCACATACTGAGCCCTGATCTGTAGCTGTAACTCTTTAATAATAACTCTGACAAGCCACACTGAAGGGAGTAGTGAGCTCTCTTTGATGTGCAGACTGCACGTGGGTCCATGGTGTGACTGGTTGGTCGACCGGCTCTGTCTCAGTGAGAAGCAAATCTCTGAAGCTCTCTGTTCTTTTAGTACTTCACGCCACAAAGAATCAATGATCCTGACAGCAATTGAGTGCAGAGTCTGAAGTGTATGCTCTTATTTCTATAATTTATTTCAATAATTTAAGGATCTACCTTCAGGTCTGTATGTTTACCAGTATTTTAATAAATAATATTGCATTGTCAATGTGTATTTCCTATGTCCCCTAAATAAATGAAAAGGTGAGGCCATGCTCTCTGTTTGATTTCACCCAGGGTCACACTGCAGAGGTCCTCTCCCTGTGCTTTAACACGGTGGGAAATCAGCTTGTCACTGGCTCCTTTGACCACACAGTTGCTGTATGGGATGTTGCGTCAGGAAGGTCAGACAATCGTCATTGTTATTGCATCGATTTGCGCATGCGTGTCATGAGGAATACTGTATAGTACATGCATAGCAGCCATAGATTCTGCATACAAGAGTGCACTACTGACTCGCTGCTACATTTTCTGTCTTTCTCAGACGTGTCCACACTCTGACTGGTCACAGGGGGGAAATCAGCAATGTTCAGTTTAACTGGGATTGCTCCCTCATAGTCACCGGCTCCATGGATAAAACCTGCAAGGTGAAGTATCCTGCAACTGCAGATGTGTCTTTGTGTTTTTGTTTTCCCTTTTCAAACACAGTTACTTTGTCCCTCCACAGACTCGAATCATATTTTTGCCCACCGCAATAGCTGCCATTCATTTAGCATTTTAAATTATTGCAAGACATACCTATTTCAGATGGATGGCTCGTGTCATTAATATCCACCCTCCTCCATTCCCCACTCTCCATCTCTCCCCACCTTTTGCCTCTAAGGTCTCCATCATTTAAAGGACTAAAATTAATTCCTAATTCCTTAATCATGCCAAGATGAGTCATGAATTATCCACCTCACCGCGTTCCTCCAGGGAGCTGGTTAAAATAAAGCCACTTAAGACAGCTAACAGCTACATGCTAGCATATTTTATAAGACCGTGTAGGACATGTATGCGTTTTCTGCCTGTGTGTGATTAATTATATCACTCTGTGTTCTGTGGACAAATTTGCAGTTGTGGGAGGCAGTCGGTGGGACGTGTGTGGCCACACTCGTTGGACACAAAGAAGAGGTGCTAGATGTGTGTTTTGATTTAAGTGGTCAGCTCATTGCTACTGCCTCTGCTGATGGTGAGGGTAACAAATCTATCTATCTATCTATCTATCTATCTATCTATCTATCTATCTATCTATCTATCTATCTATCTATCTACTCGCCACACATATAGTTATAGATACATAATACTATTTTAGTATAAATCTAAATATGTTTTTTGAGGCCTAAATGCAACAAAATCAACATTTTAATATGGAAAAACAAGTAGAGTGCATGTACTACACTAACAACTTTCTCTGTCAGGTACAGCTCGAGTGTTCAGTGCAAACACACATCAGTGTCTCGTGACCCTGCAGGGTCATGACGGAGAGATCTCCAAGGTAAGTCACTGGACCCAAAATGACGTCTCTGCCATACCCTGTGAAAAGTTGTTTTATGCCACCACAGAGAGCCAAAGTCTCACCCGTTTTATGGACAAGCTAAAACCTGAGTATTTTGTGTGATGTGCTGAATAGGCATTTGCTGTTCTTCTAATCTGAGCAAAATACACCATAACAACAAGTCTATTTTTAGCATTCTGACTTTAAATATATCCCATAAGATTAGAGCAACTATGTCTCCTTAAGGCTATCAAGAGCTGTATGGTAAAAAAAAAGAAAAAAGAAAAGTGAGTCACAACCAATGCTGTCTAGACTATTAAATCTGATTTGTGTTCCTGGCTTCGAAATAAATAGGAAACAGAATGGACCACATTTACTTCCTGTCCACCTAACACCTAACAGACACGGAAACAGAAAAATAAATCTATCATTTATCAATGCTTGAAACTGTAATTAGAACATTACCTCTCAGATGTGTTTGGGTGTAGGTATTATTAGAATTGGCCATGGGGCAAAACCAGAAGCTTGTGGATGCAGCTTGTGGACTTTTGCACAACATTAACCCTCACTCTTAAGCTGTAGCTCTGCTGGCCAGTGCTGTGAATAGGATATTGCCTGCACTTGCCTTGTTAAGATGGGATATGATGCTGAAGTGGAGGGACAGGAGTCCAGGCTCCCGGCTGTTTTGTGCTTACTGTGTCACATGGTAAAGCTCGGTTAGTAGGACATTGGACTGTAGTGGTGTTTCAGATGATCTGACTAATTGAGCCTCTGGGCTCCAAGCTAGATTGGCAATGTTTTCTCTCCAAGAAATTACAAATACTATCTGTCATCCCTGACTCTATGTGATCATGGTCTGACCTTGTGTAATTAGCCTTTGAACTCAGAGCACCAAATGTTTTACCCATGCCATCGCATGTAATCACACATCCTCAAAAAGACCCTTTAACCATGTGTAACTTGGCCTGCCATTAGATGAGTCAAACAAACACAAACTTTGGCATACGGTGTTTGTTTGGCCCTGCATTGACCTTTTACTTTAATGGGAGCTTTTTACCATTTTCCAGGTATCTTGCTAAGTATGAGTGTCTGTGTGTGAGGGGCTGAGAAGTTACCTCTGTTTACTGAAACGCATCAAGCAGTTTCTAATAAATAGGCAGGATGGAGGATCTTTCCAGAGGGTTATGACACTAATCTCTCCCTAAGATTTAAGTGTCTCTCTCTGTATACTTTTGCCTTTTTTAATGTGTCACTTGGTCCTCTTGTTAATCCACCATACTGTCTGTTCCTATTTTAAACCTGGAAAATATAGACTGTTAATGGAATGACTGATTCTAAAGGTTAAAGGTGTTTCTATGTTGATTCTACCGTGAATAACATCTCATGTCAGGGATTCACAAGTCCTTTTGTTTTCTAATGTTTTGTTGCTGGTAGCAAGAGGAATCCTTCCCATTGTGGACGCTCCGGCAGCTTTATTCTCGCACTGAATGCCAAGATGAGAAATGTCGTGAGCACATTAACAGTACAGTGTTTCAAAGCTGAAGAAGATGGCTGGGTACATTTGTGGGGCCTTGTAGAAAGTTATTTTTGGCTCTAAAATTGTTACCTTAATATTACATTGAGAACCTAACGCAACTCATGTAAAGCTCTACCAAAGTTGGCTTTGCAAATGTTTTATAAAAGCTTTAGTCTTGTTTAATTATAGCTGCAGGTTCCTCTTTCCTGATGTTGTTTCTCCTCTGTCCTTTTTAAACTGCTTTTATTCCATTTCTGTACCTGTCATAGCTTCCACTCTCATCTTCTATCTTTGTCAGCTTCTTCTCTAGTCAGTTTCCATTTCCTGCCTGGGGTCGCTCCTTGGTGTTTTAATAAAAACATACTTTACTTTCATGGCCATCTCCAGCCAGCTTCATTTAATCTTCTCGCTATGGGGATACAAAAACATTCACGGAACGAAAAACCTGGGATCTAACACAAACAGCTTCAGCCATGATTTTCATAGTACTGAGTGGTGCCACTGGTGCCTTTATCCTCCCTAAGTATTTATAATTGAATGACCTGTGGAATAATGCTGCTAATGTGGTAAAAGTGTTCTTAACTCACTCATTTTCCCTTCCCTTTGTCATATTTAACCACTTCTGAAATTATTTCTTGTTCAGCAGCTCTATTGCTTATCTAGCACACACTCACACACACCTCTTAATCTCCTGCCTCTCTTGGTAGATCTGTTTCAGCCCGCAGGGCAGGAGGGTCCTGACTGCCAGCTCAGACAAGACAGCTCGTCTGTGGGATGTTCAGTCTGGAGTCTGCCTACAAGTTCTGGAGGGCCACACCGACGAGATCTTCTCCTGTGTCTTCAACTATGAGGGTGACACTGTCATTACAGGTAAACACTGTCCACACACACACACACACACACACACACATTCTTTTGACAACCACAGCTGATAATGTAGCCTTGAGCAGCTCCTGTCACAAATGCTTAATTGCACATTTTAGATGAAAAGAGTGCAGCTGTGTCCTTCTGTGCAGCCACCTGTTCGTGTTTGTGCTCTACTGCAGGCAGCAAGGATAACACATGCCGGATCTGGTACTGACCATTCCCCTTCGACCATGTAGAAGCTCAGGTGAACATGTACATGGACACAAAAATCAATTTGTATTGACCACGAGTGACACTCCGTCTATAACTATGGATTACCAAATGAAAAACCTGCAGTCACGTTTTGGTAAAAGTCTGGTTTGCAGCATCAGTGTAAGGTTAAAGTGGATAGTAAATTGTCGTTGCTTGACTTACTGAATCTGTTTGAAACGTCACTTGTCCCCTGACTGTACTAACTTCATACTGTGCTTGACCAGTAGGATCTAGCTTTTTGTTAAATGCAGAGATGGCAGTCTTGAAACTTGGCTCATTGAATGTCATCTCAAGTAGTCTGAATTCTTCTCACTACAGTTTTGGGATAGTTCAACATTTTGGAACTTACACGTAGGCTTTCTGTCGAGAGTTTTCTGAGAACATTGACTGCACTTTGATGTATGTGCGTCAAGTTAGGAGTTAAAGTCAGGAGGCAGTTAGCTTAGCATAAAAGGCAGAAAGCAAGTTCAAAGATAGGCCTGCTAGCAGCTCTACAGCTCAATTATTAACATGCTATGTAGTTTTTAAAAAAAAACAACTTGTTTTTTTCATGTTATGAGGTATAAAAAAAAACACACCAAGTCGGTTTTTAAAAACCTTTAGAGAAAGCCATGCTACAGTAGCTTTTCCCCCCCTGGCTTTAGTATGCTAGGCTAAGCTAATCATCCTCTGGCTCTAGCTTCCTCTTTCACATGAGTGGTCTCAATCTTCTTAACTAACACTTTGCAAGACATTAAGTAAGCTTATTTCCTGAAATGTCAGACTAGTTCTGTGAAGCTTGTTGGAAAAATACTGTCTGAACATGATTTGGTCCTAAATTACACAGTTGGACTTAGCCATGTGAGCCGTATACATCCCAAATTTTGATTACCAAGCAGTATTTTCTGAAAGCACAATACACAATGATGAATGTCTATTCAGTGGCTTCCTAGCTGGTATTCAGTTGTGATGAACTGGTATCTCAACACAGCCCATCTCACAGATCTCTCACGTGTAAACAGTGTAATACTGACACAGATAAATGTGCCGCAGTGTTGCCTTTCGGCTGAATGTTATGAACGATCGAGACTACTTGTATTTCACATCACAGAAATTTATTGATGTCAAAAGATAAATACATTCAGTTTCTACCGTGACAGAGTTTACAGCTGAATAGTGTGCTTTTTTTTGAAATTTTTACCCCTATGCTGATGTAATACTAGAGTACCACTAAGTAGAGAAATAAACAGACCAAATTCACATACAAATTCAACATTACAAACCTTACTCTGTCTTCCTGACATAGTAAAAGCTAAATAGAGCAGTCCACTACTCCAAGGTGCAGCAGTTCCAAATCTACAGTATGTACAATACAGCTATCCAAAATAATCAGTTCTTAAGTAACATTGACAAGATAACACACTTACTTACAACTGAATTTCAAGGTCACAACTGAGGTGATATATTGGTCAATGAACACAACAAAGATATGGGTGTTTTACTTACTTAAAGCAAATTTGCATTTTTAAGTGGCTGTCATAAGAAAGTGGCAGAGCAACTTCTGGACTTGCATTTCCTTACATAGCCTCGATACAAATGGTTTGAATATGTTGAATTGTGGCAAGAATTTAACCTGATTTTCCTATTCTCTATTGGTACTTTGCTTCACGTGTGTTCATTTGGAATAAATAAATAAATAAACCCATAATTTGGTGTATATATATATATATATATATTTATATCTGGAGCAGATAAAACCTGCCGACTATAATCTCTTGTAAGCTAGTTCGTACCCGTCAGGAATGTCCAACCGTATACCTACAGTTTGCTCTGTGTGTCATAAGAAAGGTGAATCTGAAAATAAAAACATGCTTTCGTTAAAGGGACTCTATTCCATTCGTGGCTGCGAACAGACAAAAAAACACAACTTTCATTGACAGACGGAGGAGTATAAATTTCTCAAGTCTGCTGATTGCATTTGTGCTTTCAGCTTGCAGTAGGAGACACTTGGTGTGATGAGACAGCATGGGGCAAACAGTTGGGAAAAATGCGAGGCGCGTGAGTGAATGAGTGAGCATGTGTGTTTTTGTTTGCAGTATGAGGAAGCTAGTTCACCCTACAAGGTCTCCAGCAGCCAATCAAAAAGGCCAGACAGAGACCGCCCCTCCTCTTCCTCGTGCAGCTTACAGAACCGAACCACAGCGCTGAACAAGTCTGCAATTCGCCACGCCTTCTGAGACATCAGATGGACCACCCTCTGAAACTGAGAGAAGACACACAATATACTGAATCCAATAAGAAATACATGGTTGCCAACTTCAGCACTTTGCTGAACAATATAGAAATTTATAGTACATATAAATGCAACTTATTCTAATAAAAAAATCCCAATATATAACCAATGTTAAAAGCAGTGATGGGTCAAATCATACACTCTTTTGTGAAGAGGGCTAAGGTTAACATTTTGTAGTCAAAACAACCCAGTTATAAGAAGACTATAGGTGATAATCTAACATTTCATTATTTACTGTATACATCAAACAACATCAGCAATAAAGTTAAAAAAAAAAACAAGACTAGGTGAAACCTAGTATATGGCTGGACCGCCATTATACTTAACAGTAATGTTGTCAGGACACCC
>JBBPCS010003654.1:0-12075 GCA_037974645.1 Hollardia meadi
CGGGGTCTGCTCCGAGGTTTCTGCCTGTTAAAAGGCAGTTTTTCCTCGCCACTGTCGCAAAGTGCTTGCTCATGGGGAAAATGTTGGGTGTGTGTGTGTGTGTGCGTGTGTGTGTGTACCTCTGACGGACAGGTGTCCGGTGCTGTTGGCTTTGCCCAGGAAGTTTTCAGCGAAGCAGGTGTATTTCCCTTCGTCTGCCCTGCTGATGTTGTGGATCCACAACATTCCATCTGGAGTTACTGTCACTCTGAGAATACACAAGCATAGATAGGGTAAAAACTGCTACCATACTGCTACCAACTCAATGTATATATGATGATGGAAAAAACATCATAAACTTAGCTTCATTCAGCTGCATTATATTAATTTCGAGCTATATATCCCATGCATGCTTTAAATCTGTGGCAGCTACATCCTGCTGCAGATTCATTGTATACCCCACTCTGAAAAGTGAATATTTCTCATTCACATTCCTTCCCACATACTTCTGCGGGTTTTAGATTCAGACAGAAGACAGAAGTCCACTGCTCTAATGTTCAGACTGCTGCTGTACAAGTCATCAGTTTAGCTCTAACTATGCCTTGAAGGAAAATTCTGTTCATTTAGGTCTTAGTTTTTAACCCTCATTCCCATCATTGTACTCTCCAATGTCACTGATTAGATCTAGGGATGTGGCGAAGCTACAAGACACAGCTTGTACAGCTACCCACAATCATGTGAGTGGTCAGTACAAATCCACAGTTTGACTGTCATTTTTAAACCAATTCTTCGAAAAGTTATTTTAAAAGTCTAATATTTAAGTTATTGTCTTAACTTCTTGTTGTAAATGTCCTTTCAAAGCTACTTAGAGCTTCTCTCTACTTTCAGCATTTCAGGTTCCCTTCCAAATAATTGGCTTAGATATTTCCACTTGTGTTTTGCCTGCTATGTTGGATTTTACTGTCCCCAAATCTGAGTAATGACTTTGGTGTGTAAGTTATCATAAGAGCGAGGAGTGATAGACTACAAGACTTGGGTTGGCTGAACACACAGTTCCATGTACTTAGTGGGTACAGCTGATGATAAAATCAGCGTTGAATTGGGCTGAGACGATCTATCTCCCAGATGTTATTAAGCAGAGCTAATTGCAGACATATCTCATATTCAGTTATAAGTTAAAACTGTGGAAATACTTATTACTTACATTCTACAGAATGGCAGAAACAGCTAATCATCTTAGCTCAGTGGTTTACAGCTTTAAAAAACAGACAGTTAACACCCACTCTGCTGTTTTAGCACTAAAAGGCTGAATGTGACGAATTTGTTCGGGTTACAGGAGGAGAGCATGGTACACTAGTCCATTAAACACTGACATATCCACTCACACAGACTTAGGATTCAAACTAAATGGGGAACTGAGTAGCTGCCTCTTAAATTGATCAGAAATTTTGAATAAGCATTGTAATCCTCATTTTTTTTGAGCACTTTTACCCTTAAAAGGATGTCAAACAGCTGACATTTAGTAGAGGATGTGCTGAGCATGCAAACAATGATGAATTCACAGGTAGATCAACTTTAATCTGAGGTGGACAAAGGACTGATAAACCTATTTTTACTCTCTTGATGTTTTTCCCTCTGAATCATTATGACACATACAAACACAAACAGGTGGTTTCACACAGCTGCGACAAAATCTGATGAAATCAACAAAAAATTAATTCTCCGATATACACACACAGCACTGTGGGATGTCACCTTTGATCGAACTGCCAAGTAGTAAGCACCTTGGTTTTTTATAAATACCAGTAAATTATTGACATGGGTGACATACAGTAATGTATAATTCAGTCAGAAACAGTCACATCATAGTTTAATCACTGGCTTCTGAAGCAGTGAATGTGTGTGTATGTGTCTGGGTAATAATGACTAACGCCTTCGGGTTCCCACCTGCAGCTTGATTTGTATTCAAGGAAGTGGTGCAAACTGTATGAACTGCTTTATGAGACTATACCGACAAAGACTACCTATTGGAACTCTGCTTTATTTGGAAAACACATACATGCAGACACAGTACAGTATGCAAAGTGTCTTTGGGTGTCTTGAAAAGCACAATACAAATAAAATGTATTATTATTATTATTATTACAATCTACAGTTTGGAACTAAATAAATGCAGTAGAAACATGACAGTGTTTGCACGGGGTCCCCAACAAAAAGGAGAATAATTTATTTTCACAATAATTCCATCCATAAGTAACACGATTAATTTCATTATCAATTTATCTGCAAATTCTAATTATGATTAATGGATTAATCTTTTAGTCTATAAAATGTCCAAAAATTGTTAAAAATACTCATCATAATTTCCAAGAGCCCAAAACGACATCTTGAAATTGTTTCTTTTGTCCAACCAACACTTCAAAACCCAAAGACTCTTCAATTACTATCTAAAATTACAAAGAAAAGCAGCAAATCCTTACATTTCAGAAGCTGGAACCAGCAAATGTTTGACATTATTACTTAGAAAAAGACTGAAACAACTAATTTTCTTTCGATTAATCGATTAATCAAATTGCAGCTCTAATCTACAAGCAAAATTCTTATCACATGGGGGACCCTGGGACAAAATCTTATCAAAAGATGTGTAAAGATGGATGGATCTTATGCAAAAGTATAAAAAACTATATACTCAACACAAAACTTGGCTGCAAAACATAAAATTGAAAGCCATCTGTGGGCTCTTTAGACAACGTGTGCAGCTGTATTGTTTAAAAAATAACTACATAATATATGTAAATAGTGAATAAGACTTATATTGGCGGATACATACGAGATAATAACCAACAAGTTATACATTCATTGAGCAATTCAATGTGAAACCTTGAAGATATTATCCTGAAGATATCATGGCTGCTTGCCGCCAAAATATGTAATCAAAACTAAAATATCAGTATTTAATTTACAACTCATTTTGATCTTGCTTTCCTGTTTTAAATATCATAAAATCTCCTGAGCAGAATCTCCAGCTCCTGAGCCTCAGAATCGCGTTTGTTTGCATTGCTAGATAATATGTAGCTAAACAGGAGGTGGTTCACAAGGCCTGACAAGTTTTGAATCCTACTGGTCGGTAAAAAAAAAGTATTTGAAGGTGCACGATTCACACAAATATCTTTTGAAATACAACACATTTGAAATTAAATTTTCCTGGTTGTCACTGTATATAGAATATTGTGGCCTCTGATGTGGTGTGTAACACATTTTCATCTAGTAAAACACTGAAATAAATGGCCTCATCCTACAGTATGTGATGTCCTGTACAGCAGTCTGCATCTGCTGATAACTAATCATCCATAACTTTCTGTATGTGTATCCAGGTATGCTGTATGTTACCAAGTGCAGTTTCTTTATTTCATGTACAGTATATTTATTTGCCTTGCAATACAAGAGTATCTGCACTCTGAAATCTCAGCTCCCTTCCAATTTACCAGCGATGTACGGACCAACTGCAGGTCTTCCTCCCACAGGAAAGAAATGAGGGTAATCCATGTGACAAAATAACCTGTATTTGTTTTCCAAGGTGAAGAAAATGCAGTATGAATGAAAATCAAGTTGACTTGTTAATACCTGCTGCTGTTGGTGAGCAGCTCTGTCCCACGACTCCAGAACAGGCTGGGCTTCGGGGCAGCTTGAGGCCGACACTCAATCATGACCTGCCCCCCTCTGGCTGCTGGGATCAGTTTCCTTACTGGATTTAACCTGAAGTCTGGAGAAAGAACTGGAAGGACAGAAGGCAGGATGGAGTCAGAATAACAGCACAGAGGGTAGAGAATGAGGTGGTCCATGAATGAGATGCAGAAGGGAAGGCAGAAGAGAGGATGGAGAAAGATTATGGGAGATGGAGGAATAGTGAAATGAAGATCAGAATGTTGTTAACTGGAGACAACAGAGTAGTACAATATTAAATCGTATTAAATTTCAATTTGCATAAATATAAAGAACATTCATTTTGTTCTTTAATAATACAGGCCTGAAAATAATTCTGTTAGGTCTACAATGATACTTTCATGAAAAAAAAACATCTAAAGTGGAAAATATATTTTATTTGGACACCTACTGTACCTATGACTCTGAGCTCAGCAGTGGAGTAGACGGTGCCATGTTTGTTCTCAGCCACACACTGGTACATCCCAGAATCCGCCAGAGCCAGGTTACTGATCTTAAGACGAGCCCCGTTCACCTCCACTCGGTCCTGGGGAGGGAAAGGTATCGTGGGAGGTAGGAAAGAGAGAATAAAGGTAGCGAGTGAAGTGACATAATCAGAATGTGTGAGCTGTGAAACTAAGCATATTTGTATTGTTCATATGTACAGTATGCAGTGGTGAATTGGACATACAATACATTGTACATGTACTTCACCCAATAAAGGGGAGAACTTACACTTTCCCTGTGTTTTTTTGTGTAGTACATATACTGAAACACAACTGTAGAAGTTTTCATTAAGTCTGCTAAAATGTTCTTATGTCATTAAACTCATTATCCTTTCAGTTTTGTCAGTAAATTTGTACCCTAAATTTGCTCTTCAGAACGAGTCCCAATGCTGAGCGGCTAGATGAATTTGTGTCCAAATGCCATTACAGCTCTCAGTAATAGAATAATTTCCACTCTCTGAGAGCCCAATTCATATAGGATGAAAAATAACAGGTGGCCTCTGACTTTTTTGAGCTAAAAACTGAACTTGACAGGCCACAACATACACAATTTACACAGGCTGAAGAACACAGGCAAGTTCTGTAGTTACTACAAATCACATGATGAGGTAACTGTGTACCTGTGTGAATGAGGTTTCTACTACTATTTCAGTGTCAAGTTGCCAGCAAGAAAATAAATAATTTATGTATAGTCACTCATTATATTTATAATAAAATTCATTACATTACCATGAATTCTAACCTAACAAATTAGCTAAAAAGTTAACCAGAACTACAGATTTATCTGAGTCTCTGAGTCTAATTATTCCCTCTACTATTGAGCAGACGGTAGACTAGAATATTTCCTATCTGCAGTGTTTGGCTAACAATACACAGCAGAAAAAAACTTGTGCTGTTCCTTTTTCATGTACTTCCATGAAAAAATGAGAGGTTGATTTCATGTGTGTAGATGTATCCCCTCTGGTTTGATAAGAAATGGCACAAAATATGACCTTTTGTTGCTTTAATGTGTTCTCTAATTTAAGGAAGTGCACTTTCTCTGGGTAAGGGCAACTAGAGCATCAGACATTAACACTGTTTTTTTTTTCTTAACCAGAAATACAAGGGAAAGAAAACTGCACAGTGTTGCAAGAAGCACTTTAACGTAACTTTGTGTGTGGAAGTATACAGTACAGTAAGACAGCATGCGGTGTGTGTTACCTGTGTGCTGAGTGGCTGTCCATTGCGTAGCCAGCGTATGGAGGGTCTCGGTTTACCAGCAGCAATACAACTCCAGTGTAGCTCTGAACTGATCTCAATCTCTGAGTCGCTCAACACCTGCAGCCACTCCGGCTGAGCTGGAGGTTTCGAGAAGAAACCAAATTTATTAAACCAATAATAAATATAAAAGAAATATATTAAGTATATAACAGAAATAAAGCAGAGGCAGAAAATGGCAGAAAATGAATAGAAATGCACTGATGGAGTGATGTAAAGGTGCACTGATTGCAACAACTTAAGGACCCTGACACACTGGCTGATGGTCAGCCGTGTCAGACTGTCGGTGAGCGTCTGTGGCCCTAGTTTTTGTAGTGTCCTGCACCATTTGCTGTAGTCGGCTCTTGTCAGTGGCTTTTCAGCCAACTGAGCATGTTGAATCGGCGGCAGAGAAATCACTTTGATTGGCTGTTCAGTTAATCAAATCAGTGCACGAGAAGCGAAGCGGAAGTTACAAAAGCAAAACCAAGTCAAGAAGGCACACACAGAAGGCTTGTCTCATTTTTCAAGCATTCTTCCAATACACAGAGAGACACTGAGACCAGTGTGAAAATGGTAACGTTAACGCTGTTTTATCATAACAACGGTTTGTATTTCCACAGTCCTAGGTCCTCCAGCTTTCCTTTTTGACTCCCGAATACAGAATACTGCTACCTGCTGGTATAGAGAGTTATTTTCTCTCACGCAGAAGCAGAACGTATGTGCTGGTTTGCTGTCGGATGCAGTTTTTGCGGTGCGTTCAAGTACAACTTTTTGGCTCCGACACATACGCCACTAGTTCTTTGATGTTGGCTTGGTGCGTCTTGGGCTTAAGGCCTTTCCAGACATGAAAAACATAACATTGCTCATTTAACCTATCTGTTAAGGTGATAAGGTGAGGTCTTTTTGTCATTCAGACATAAGTGGCACATTGGTGAGAGAGAGAGAAAGCAGACAGACAGAGATAGACAAACAGTCTTCATGACCATTGTGAGCATGAGGGACACAGTAAAACTAGTAGTAGATTTTCTAATTAGTTTCATCACTTCTTGTTATTAGAGAGTGAATTCTGCTGCCTGTTTTATATCAGAGTACAAGAACTGAAGAACAGGACATTAACTTGGGACTCTTGTTGAATTTCTATTTGCTCACATGCTGTAAGTAAAGAGCTATGCTGGATATTCATTTAGTCATCCATACAGTTGAAGGAACATTGGAAAAACGTAGTGACTATTGGTCAGATTATTATTGTAAGATGGGGTTTTTTAAACCTCTTTTGCTTTCCTTGTACCGTGAGGTGAAAACAAGACAACTTGGTTGAGATAATAAATGTATTTCAGTGATCTTAGAGGGTGACAAGACATGTATATAATCTCTCCATCTCTCTACATGTTTTATTTTGCCTCTACATCAATCTGATGGCATTCAACTCAAACTTCTTGGAAGTGATACGGAAATGTTTCAAGTCTCATAGACTTTTATGTAAAAGTGACCAGGTTGTTTATTCAGTCATGAGATTAACATGCTGTGTCTGACGGGGGCTATAAAAACCTTACCTTGCACATTGATGCGACCCTGGTATGTGTCACTTCCCTCTGAGTTGTAGGCTTCACACTCGTAAACGCCCTCGTCATCAAAGGAGAGTTCTGGCAGGATGAGAGTGGGACCCTCAACACTGGAGCCTGCCTTGGACGGCATCAAACCGTCCACTTTCCTCCATCTCAGTTTTGGGACTGGACTATGAAACAAAAAGGACAGAGAAATGTGTAAAGTGAAGGATGAGAATGAGGTAGTATCAGAATGACACAGCATAGGGGTTAACGTATAGCAAAAGAAGTCTGAGCGGAAGATAGACAGTTAAGAAATAAAAATATTTGGACACATCATTAAAGCTGACACCATTATTCAAATGATTTTAGAGTGGGAAACATACTTTCCATAGGCGAAGCACTCTAACTGAGCAGTGTGTCCTGCAAGGGCATATGTCTCTGCTGGGAAGCGCACTTTGATGCTCGGAGCCGACTTCCTGGGATTGGCTGAAATAAAATTCAACAGTAAATATTCAGATTAAGTCCCACTGAAATTGTGGACCTTTTCATCTTATCTAAGAACAGGATGGAACATTTGCACTGCTGCTGTAATGTACTGTATATCAAAATGTTAAACACATGCTATGTGCATACACAGTACAATGATGAGGTATGCCCTGGCAAGATAGCCATGAAATTTGGTGGATGTTCATGATCCCCAGAGGGAAAATACTACTGACTTTTTGAACACATAAAGTTCTTCAATATTGAGCCCAATAGATCAATATTTAAAAAAATTATATCAATAAATAAGGTTATTACTGGATTACTGTGTCGCAAAATGATGTGCAATTCATGAAAAAATTATGCTGTGTGGCAGACAGACACAATTTATGATTTACTCACATGGGGCATGTGTAACTATTTAGTTGTTACTGAGAGATATGTTGTAACTTATCTCTGTCGTGCAACTGCTTTTATTTTAGTAATGCATAAATCACAACTTAGTAATAGTTTAAGCTATAACCAGGCTAATTTTGAACTATATTTTACTATATTTTTTTTAAAATATTTATGTAATGTATTAAGTTTTTAAGACATAATTAGCATATGTAAACTCAGCAAAGGAAAGTTTTGAAGCCAGACCTTAAGATTCAGTATCACAATTGTTTGAACTCAGTCAACCAGGCTTAATTAATAACCAGTGAGTTGCTAAATATCTCAGTTTCTCTATTACTTCTACTCAGTTATTAACTTCAAACAGGTTATCACTTATAGTAACACCACAGCAAATATTCTCAGATTCCCCTCTGTCCTGTTTGTTCATATTTAGTTATCAGTTACACACAGCCAGCGTTTCTGTAGACCTCTATGGTAAAGCTACATGTGGCTGCCAGAAGATCAGTCACGCAGTTCCAAAGCCTTCCTACCATCAGGCAGCACAGTGAGCTGGTTGGCCTTGCTGAAGGTGCTCTTGGTGCTGATGTCCATGTTGATGGTGGTGAAGCAGAAGTAGCTCCCGGTGTCATTTGGCTCTGGTTTGGCCACGTACAAGTTCCCTGTTACCTGCGACACAAACCAGCGGCCGTCGTCCTTCTTGATGAAGTTGGGAAATTCGTTGATTAACCAGCGGTAGGAGAGAGCTGGAGAGGGGAAAACGGGTTAATGATTCAGCTCACCTAACCTTTTAACTCTTTACCCACCTGTGAGTGGGAAACCTGCAATCGAGTGGATACCTGGGTAATGTGGAGGAGGCTGGCAGGCCAGGAAAGTTCCTACACCTTCATATGCTGTCTGAGGACTCCTGCTGTCTGGAGGGAAGTCATTGAGATCTGCAGAAACATGCAACAATATAAAGGAGAAAAAGAGAAAGTAATGGAAAATAAGATTACTGTCACAAAATGCAGATTGTAACAGAAGCATTAATAATACACAGTTGAAAGTAATTGAAAGTAAGAATTAGTGGAAATCATTATTTATCTCTGCCACAGTGACCCACTCAGGCAGCTCAAACAGGCCAGAAGGTTGAAAATCCTTTTCTCACTCACAGCCAAATTTGAGGATAGCTGCTCGGCTGATGATGGTACCACAGCGGTTGATGGCCAGACACTGATAAGAGCCTGTGTCTCGAACAGACTCGGGGCTGCTGATCACCAGGCTCCCGGCCACCAGGGTGTAGCGCAGGTCCAAGCCCAGTGGGATCGCTGTGCCATTCACAAGCCATCTGCAAGACAAAGAGCAGGGCAAACTGATAAGAACACAGCCAACAGGAGATAATAACAGGGTTAACACACATTCTTCAAGGACTTTTCAGGCCCAGTCCCCCTTAAATGCAAGGACCCAACACAGCAGAGTTTGAGGCATGGATCAATGTTAATTACTGTTACAACACTGAGAATTTGTACAGTGAGAAATATCAGGCACATGCAGACAGAGGAACGCAGTTCATTTATTAAGTTTAAGAAACTAAAAAAAAGAACTTCAATTTCTACTCCTGCACAATTCAAGCACTTTCAATGACCCATGTCTATTTATGTCTATGTTTTCTGTCAAAAACTTTCTGTAACATTTCGTCAGGTCCTGTAGTCATGTTTTCATGTTTTTTTTAGTCACGTCAGTGTTTCCTGTTTTACCGTTCCACTTCCTGCCCTGTGTTTTCCTGCCAGTCCTGATTATCTGCCCCGCCCTAAATAGTGTCATCTGTGTCTTGTTACCTTGTTAGTAGTCCACCTTAGCTCATTCGACTCTGCCTCTGCCTTGCCCTTTTGGTTTTGTTTGCCTTCGCTGATTGGCCACCTGTGTACTGAATCTTAACTTGTAAAAGAAAAGTTGACTCTTCTACTTAACCCACTATTCTGCCTGCTGAGTCATGCATTTGAGTCCTCTACCTGGTTTACCAGTTGTAACACTTTCAAATATTGATTTTTTTTCCTCAAATGCACAAACTTTCAAGGATTTCAAGGACCTGTGGGAACCTGTAATAAACATAATAGACAATTATAAGTTTCCGGAGTGTGAGTAGTTGAGCCTGACACTTACAGAAAGAGTTGCCTCATTGGTCACCTGCACTTACAGGAATATTGTGGTGAAGCTAGTGTCTTTGCTATGACTCTCTCCAGGAAGGTCTCCCAGCTACAGTCAGCTTGAGCCTTGTACTTAGTTAGAGTTTTTCAATTTTCTGTTACTTTATACTTTCACTCCACTACATTTTGGAATCAAATATTGTGCTTTTTACTCCATTAAATTTGACAACTTTAGTTACAGTTACTTTGCAGATTCAGTCAAGACAACAGGCACATCAAGTTCAAAAGATGAATTACATTTTACATGCAAAACAACAGCTGTAACACAAAAAGTTGAAGACTGCAGAAAATAAAAGACTACAAAAGCACGTATGAACATGAAGCTACAAAGAAAGCATACATGAATATGTTTGCAGGTTAGGCAAATTATGTCTTCAATATACTGTACACTTACTATATTCATGTATTATACTATACTAGTACTATACTTCACATATTCACCTGTGTGATTTATCTAAACTTCACCAGTGACACCCAAAGTGTGCCTCACATGCACATGATCAGAAAGCCACACGAGTGCAATATACAGTATTCACGTTATCAGCTATATCAAAGAATTACCTAACATGACAAATTTTAGTTCTGGACATACAGTGTTACGAGTGTAACTATTTGTATTTATGTCTTTTCTTGATATATAATACCACATCTTGTATCATGTAACTTCCATGAGGTTTTACACTGGTATTCAACAATTTGTCAATTTTAGGGGTTGTTGTCCAGTAACAGACTTGGAAATTCTCCAAAAGTTCCTGAATGTGACTAGTTGTGATTAGTTTTGGTCTTCATGAATTTACTCATCATTTGGGGATAAGGCTCAGTCCTCTAAAGAAGAGCTTGTGTGGTGTGTGTGCATGTTACCCACCTATAGGAGGCCGCTGGACTGGCTCTGGCCTGACAGCTGAGGGTCACCTTGCCTTCACTCAGGCCTTCTGGGTAAATTAAACTTCTTGGCTGTTCTTCAAACACTGGCCCGCTGTCATGGCCCGATACACACACGTCTCCACCTGGAAACAACATTTTTAACAACAATGGACAATTGTTTTGTATATCAACCATAACTTTTCTCATCTGCTCTATTTTAAACCATATTTATCAAGGCTTTTTACTCCATGACTTCTGACTTTAAAAAGCTTACACCCAAGTTTTAACAGGGTTTTTGGGTCTATTAAATTAAAGGTATAAGTACACTATATATAAAAATGTACAGCATATATTCCATTTCAACAAACATGAATGTTGTGTCTTTGAAGCCAGATGAAAAGAATATTATTTTCTGCAGGAGTGAAATTGACCACAGACAATGTGGGGACAGCTTACAATCATTACACTACACTTCAGCTCAGCATGAACACTGCCCCAGCAACAAATGGCATCAAACGTATAATGTATAATACAGAAAGAAAGTTTTCCTTGCTTGATCTAAAGTTTGAAAACCAGAGCATTTAGATTGTCTAAACAAAAAAAAGATCATTTTTTTATTATGTTGATATTCAGGAAAGAAATCCCTATGCTACAGTTTTGAGACATCACTACAGTGTTATAGCTGTTGGTTTCATTTATGTGAGTACACGTAGGATATTCCAGACAAAGTGCGTGAATTTAAGGAATTCAATTTAAATTTCTGATATCCCCAGAAAATAAGTACCATAAGGGGCTAAAACCAATCTCATATTCAGTGACAAAATGATATATTTCAGTGGCACACCAGGACATCTCAGAAATATTGCTGGGACTGTCCAAGGCTGATTGACAGGGACTTTTGAACCTGAGTGGTATTTCTGTTAAAGAGTGGAAGAGGACAGGAGGGAGAGTGTAAATCTGTTCTCAAAGGGTCCATCCATCAAAGGCTCCTCACACACTGAATTGTCTGAATAATGTACTGTACACAATAGGGATGTCAATTTTGAATTTTTTTTCTAACCGATAGCCAACCGTCGTTAACTGACCATTAACCGTTAATCGACAAGATTAAAATGTAGCCTACTATAAAGAATGGACAAATGTATGTGACCCATTAAAAAATTACCAATACAACAA
>JBBPCS010003655.1:0-12073 GCA_037974645.1 Hollardia meadi
GAAGAGTTTCGTTTAATCTGGCAAGATAGTCTTAAAACATATAGGAAGGCCCTCTGCAATGCCAGAGCAGCCTATTACTCAGCATTAATAGAGGAAAATAAAAAACAACCCCAGGTTTCTTTTAAGTACTGTTGTCAGGCTGATAGTTCTATTGAGCAGTATATTCCTATAAACCTTATTAGTAACGACTTTATGAGCTTATTTAATGATAAAATTCTACTTATTAGAGACAAAATGTATCACCTCCTGCCCTCAACTGGCACTGGCTTATCTTTAAATACAGGAACCTTAGAAACAGCTGTAAGACTGGATAGATATCTAGATTATTTTCTCCTATTGACCTTCACCAACTAACTTCAGCAATTTCTTCCTCTAGACCAGCAACATGTCTCGTAGACCCCATCCCAACTAGGCTGCTTAAAGAAGATTTACCCCTAGTTAGCACTTCTTTTCTAAATATGATCAATCTGTCTCTGCTACGTACGTATGTACGACAGTCCTTTAAAGTAGCTGTAATCAAACCTCTCCTTAAAAAGCCTACTCTTGATCCAGAGGTTTTAGCCAATTATAGACCTATATCTAACCTTCCCTTTCTCTCCAAGATTCTTGAGTAAGTGGTTGTAAATCAGTTATGTGACCTTCGACATTACAATAGTTTATTTGAGGTTTTCCAGTCAGGTTTTAGAACACATCATAGCACAGAGACTGCATTGGTCAAAGTTACAAATGACCTTCTAATTGCATCAGATGAGGAACTTATCTCTGTGCTTGTCCTGTTAGATCTTAGCGCTGTATTTGATACCATCGACCATCACATCCCATTAAAAAGGTTGGAAATTGAATTGGCAGTAAAGGAACTGCATTAAGCTGGTTTAAGTCCTATTTATCAGACAGATCTCAGTTTGTACACGTTAATGATGAATCCTCCATGTGCACTAAAATTAGTCATGGAGTTCCACAAGGTTCTGTAATTGGATCAATACTATTCATGCTTCCTTTAGGTAATATTATTAGAAAACACTCAATAAATTAACTAAACTTCAGACATGTCTTAAGGACATAAAAACCTGGATGACCTGCAATTTTCTGCTGCTTGGGACTTGGGACATCTTCCCCAGAGTCTTTGTGCTTTCTCATCACGCAGGTTCCCGTAGATTATTGTTATAGTTAATATCTCTTATTATATTTCAATATAACGACAGAGTAGGCTTCAGTATGGGCTACAGGCTACAGCAACTTGAGGTATGTCAGAGCCTATGATGTCATAAGCGCGTCAACAGTGTTTGTGTAATTCCTCTCCCTGCCAAAAGAGGGAGACAGAAGTTCCGCACTACAGGTTTAATATCTATTTGTACCAATTTAAATAAGCAAATCTATACCGTATGTACTCGAAAATGAGGTGTGTAATAAATGTAGTCATTATTATATTCATTCTATGGTCAAAATTGTCATAATATAATGATGTGTAACTGTGTCTGTGTTGTTTCAGGTGGTGTACATCACTGTAGAAGATCTGCACAAAGTTGAAATCAACTAAAGTGTGTTTCACTTAATTTGCCTTATCTGTTATTGCATTGATGATGTACAAGTTACAGTTTTGGACTAGTACCAGTTTTGTGGGAAGATGTGGAAAGATTATTTCAAGGCAGTGTTAGGTTTATTGTTAGCATGTTTCAAGATGTTTGACTTTAACTTGTCACTCAACATGAGACAAATCATCAACATCCATCACTGGTTGTTCTGTATGATACAGTATGCAGTGATTGTGAAGATATATCCACTGTATGTTTCAGGGTTGAATTCCTCAGTTAATCAGTGAGTACACTGTTATGGTACAGGATCCATTTTGATGAAAAAATTAATGTTTATATAGAAATCGCAACCTGTGCCCTGTGCAATATTTATTCTCTATTCACATTGTTCATTGAGTCACATTGTCTTGTTTTGTGTACTGATGACAAATTGATTTATTTTGGAAGATGTCGTTTGTGGTGCTGTTGAACTGTATTGCATCATAGGATATATCACTAAAGATATATGTAGCATATATCATTATTGATATAGATGGGTTGGATAATAGAAAACTGTCATCACAGCAATACATTTCAACAGCACCATAAACTAAAGCCTCCAAAATGATCACACAGTTGATGGAGTCATGGTTTATTGTAGGATGGTTTTATTATAATGCATTATCGCAAGGTGTACCCTAATAAACTGGCAAGTGGGTGTAGTTTGCTTATTTGGAAAAAAAAAAGTGGGGAGATGTCATATGGGAATATGTTAAATGATTCCGCCAACATGGGGCGCTGTAAGCCAGCCCTGACGTTGTTGTCTGCTGGAGAGTGTATAGGCTACTGGCGATGAATGACAGCAAAAGCAGCAGATACTTTGTTCGGATTTAAAGGGGACTTTTAGTCTGAAAAATGCGCTCACACTTCAATGTTCCGCGCTCAAAGTTGCGCCTCAGTTAAATCTTCGACGTGCGCGTGCTCGGTGTGATTCGCAGTTGGCATCATCATCCTCAAGTGTCAAGTGCGAAAGAAAAGTTGGTGACGGTCAGTATCAGACATCTAACACCAAGTAGGCCTACTTGTACGTGAGCTGTGAGTTTTCCTGAAGCACAAACAACCTTGCAGCATGAGGGAGGAATAATGGAGAGCTCGGACTGTGGCAGAGACTCGGCCGCGGAGAGCAGCGGGTCGGAACGAAGAGAGGAGCCGAGCGCAGGAAGCCGGTCGGAGCTGCTCATTACCTGCCTACCGGAGAGATACCGGACCGCCAAGTTTAGCCTCGCGGCTTACCTGCTCTGCTGGGTTGTGCTCAGGTGGTACCAGGTGAGATTCGTTCCTAACATGGCTGTTAAAGAAGTTTGGAGACAAGGTGAAGGCTAACTCAGACACTTTACTTTATACAAGATCTACTGAATCATGAGAATGTACCGTTGAATTCGACATATAGCAGGTAATCGAAAAGAAAGGAGCGCTGGTTTGTGTTAAAATTAATTATCCAAGTAATAGTGCCAATACATCTTGGGCACATTCGCTACTGTAGGGATAAAGCTCATGTAAAATGTATTGTAATTTTATTGTAGTGATTCATGAAGATGGCTATTGCTTGGTGAAGTATAGTCTTGATGGATACCAAGTGACTTTGTAATAACAATAATTATAATAATGATGATGAAATATTATTCATACCAGGAAATCTTCCATGCATTAAAATAAATCAAATTTTGCACACAGGTCCAGTCCTATGCCAAACTTTATTAACTGGCTTCAGAGGCGTAAAGTAGTTACAATGGGCCCCAGTGTAATCTATTATGATGGGCCCGAGTACAAGCAAGCTACTAGTTCTGAAGCACACACTGCTAAGCAAAGCCTACATACCACTGAAATAATGTTAAGGCTGGTTATCCAACTGGTAGCGACCATTTTTACCCAACTTAGAGCCTAGTAAGTCTATGATAATGTAAATTGTATTTCATTTTATTATAAATTGCTATTGATTGCTAAAGTAAACCATGGCACAGATGGGTTTTCCTTTTCGAGGGCAAATATAGCAAATCACGCTGTTTTAATTTAATGTGAGTACCTCTTTGAACACAAGTGTATTTCTAAGGAGTCAATCTAAATTACTTGCATTGGCTGTTCTCTGTCAACCACACTGTTGGAGGGTTCGCTCTCCATGGGCCCCCCCATCCCAAGGGCCCCAGTGCAACTGCACTGCCTGCACTGTCTATATTTACGCCCCTGACTGGCTTTGTGGACTTTTGCTGCTCATGTGACTGCTCTGAATTCGGCTGTGCTGTGGTTTGATGCTGCTGAGTATTCTGCCTTAGTACGTTTATGAGGCCTTGTGCAGCAGCAATAACATTGGCTTCGAACTCCTAGAAAACAAAAGATATCACGAGGCGGAAGAAGCTATCATTAAACTCCTTGTCCCGCCCCCCAGCCCCTCCTTTCCACACCAGAAGGGTGACAGAAAGTTGAAACTTAAAAGCATTGACAATGAAAAAATACTGACAGTGTAAATGTAAACTGTCACTGAAAAAAGACAAACATGAAGAAAAAAATCAGAAAATTGATATTGACAAACAAATCACGATGCAAAAAATATAGAAATAAAATTAGATAATAAGATTATATGTTTTTTCTGTGCCAATGCTTGTTTCAGTGCCAATATAACTACAATACAAGCTGAAACACTTGTCAATGTTTCCTTTTTCAATGCCAAGTTTTTATTTTCATTTCTGGCTCCATAGTTCCGATGGTGGCACCACAGCAACCGTCTAAAGTTTAAAACTTTGAATATTAATACCAAATCATCTGTATGTGCTATGACTTTGCAACTTTCACCAAAAATAGGCCCAATTGAGCAGAAGTTTTGAGATGTTTTGAGCTGCTTAAACCTATGTTCTCCTACATTTTCTGCTCATTTGACACCAAACTTGCTCCACTTTCTCCACAAACAATCAAGCAGGATTTAATTACCTTTTAGAAAAGCCCACAGTGCATCAAAATGTTTGACTGTAAACAGATACTGCAAATTCTGCAAATATATCTCCAATGTTCATGAAGTGTGGTAAATTTCACAATTTTTATTTCAAATAATGAATTTTTGACAATATTTTGAATTCTTTCCTGATGCAAACTATGCAGTCAATGGGATATTGGGCATCTTTAAGCATCGATTTCTCAAGTGTCGTACTATGAATCTTTGTAAAAATAAATCACAGACATCGCTATGTTGTCTAGATGAAGTAAACATTCTCATAATTTTTCCTTGATAACTGAATTTTTGACACTAATATGAAATCTGCCTTTGCATGCAACCCCGGTAATCTTGTACCTAATAAGGCATTGTCTTGGGGACCTCCTGCCCTGCATGTTGTAGAGGTTTCCCTGCCCCAACATCAGCTTGTCATCAACCCTGATGAGCCATTCATTTAAATCAGTTGTGTTGGAGCAGGGAAACATCTAAAACGTGGGGCAGGGTGTCCCCAGGACCAGGACTAAGAAACACTGGATTAGAGGCACATGATTTCAAAGAACTACGTCATTTAATAAGTTGAATCATGGCATTTGTCATAACCATGTGTAAAGCTACCTTGTATTTCTTACCAGCTCAAAGCACTTCTCTGCACAGCTCAACATGATCGTGACTTGGTGTTGGTTGCAAAGGTTGTGAGTGTAAGACCCAGATGAAGAACGAACACAAGGAACATCTGATATCTACTCAGGCATTGTGCTGTGTGAATTAGCGACATGATTTCAAGGTGTAATGATAATTCAACTGAAGTTTTGGTTTGCTGGCTTCCTGTAGCATGCAGCATGACTCTGCAGCAATTCAATCCGTGGGAATGTTGCAGCACCATGTTATGATACAGGTTAAACATGAAAGTTAGGAGATATAATGATGCAAACAATATAAATTTGTCAACTGTGTTTTGCCAAACCATTTATACTGTGGTATCTGTCACTTTAAAATCTCTAGTGGTATATCAATGAACACGACTGCTTCAAGGCGCTAGTTTTTCATCAATGTCTTGAAGTACTTTTTTAAAGATTTGTGAAATATTCCTGTGTTGTTATTTGATCCATAAGGTATTTCTCAATTTATTCAAACGAAAATGCACTTTATCACAATACATATCAAGCCTCATCATGACAAACCAGTTTTAGAAGCCAAATCAGACCAATAATGTGACTATATTACAAGAATCTACAAGAGTGTGGTGAACTCTGCACGACATTTAGAGTTTGTCAATCCACAGTGAGTCCAAGAAGTAAAAAAATAAAAAAATGCATGTGGTGCTGTTTTTCAATATACTGACATCGGAGTCCCGACAGTCCTGAAAGGACTATTTTAATTTAGTTTACACAAGAGAAAACCGTGTGTGCACAAATTATTTTCAAATAATACTTGTGCACCCAAGTTATTATCTTCTTCGCACGAAGCTCTACATAATGTCTTGTGTGGACAAGTTAAAAAATGTGATCTGTAGAAGTGGTTCCAAAATTTTTTTTTAGTGTACCATACAAATAAATCAATGCCGTCACACTTGACTGATTATTTCCTTAATATTTTAGTGGCACTTTCGTCAATGAATTTCGTCATTGTTGTAGTGCGTCGTGAACTTTGTCATGACTCTCTGTACATTGACTTGACAAAACCATTAGCCAGCTTAGTATGACAAGGGCCTGTCGGGAAGAGGGTAGATCCACAAGGTGGAAAATATCCATGGACTTGTCTCATGTTCTCGTCTTTGCAGTGCTGACTGGAGGGACAAGCAAAGTCATGTCTTGAATCTGCCCGCAGAGGTGTAGTGGCTCAAAGCCAGCCAGATGGATCCACTTCCTCTAAACACTGAACAGACATGAAGTGTGTACACTTGTCTTCACTGATATTTCAGATAAGGTTTTGTACTGTGAATGTAAAATGCTTTAAATCTAGGTTAAATTGAGGTAATTTTTCATGTTGTAGATTAATTAAAGGTGTCATATGCCTCAAAGTTCTTATTGAATCGTTGAACGTTGATTAAAAAAATCTCCTCACACACCTTTTGATGTTGACATTAGGGGGGCTGCGTTTGACAATTTTTTATGGTAATGTATTCATCAAAATATGTTTAATGGACAAATCCCCCCTCCCTTCCGTCTCTCTCTTCTGGCAGTAAGAATAATTACACAAACACTGTTGACGTGTGTATGACGCCAAAGGCTCAGACATACTTCTATTCGCTGTAGCCTGTAGCCCATACTGAAGCCTACTCTGTCACTACGGTTGCTGCCCCCTTCTGCTTCGGAAAACCTATCTTTACTAAAAACATATAGCTACCAGTGAGCCAGGACGCTAAAGTCGCCACAGACACCAGTTTAAAAACTCCAGTATACTGCGAAATATAGAATGATTTATCTAGTGGTGATCAGCTCAGTATTGTGGGCTTGAAGGTAACGGACATTCGTTTACATGAAAAAAGGTTTAGATAAAAGGTTTAAATAAGTGCAGTGGTTTATTTGCAGCTTGTAAGAACAATGAGACTTCTTTAAGGCTACAGTGCTTCTGTAATCGCTGTTGAAACTTCAAACTGAAACTAGCATTTGTTGCAAGACATTTACTGTCTGTTTTCAGAGCAGCTGTGATACAAAGAGGTCACAAAGTGACTTTTAAAAAAGCTGTGTTTTAAAAATTAAGCCATACTCCTACCTTGCTAATTTTAGTTGGACAGCAGCTGTAGTCAGTTCAGTTTCATGAAAAGTTGGATTGTTTTGAATAAGGGATGCTTTGACAGATATTTTGACAGAAATATGAGGAACATACTGAGCACATTTATGGGCAGAGGAGAAGTAGAATAGAATTGGTTTGAGAAGTTTCATGAATATTTTGATGCTTTGTATTTCCTGTGAAAGTAGGAGTAGTAGTAGAATTCACTGTAACTGCTGTGAATCCAATCTGACTTTGGCATTTGATATTGAAAACATCAGTTGAGTATTTCTTAAAGGTCCAGTGTGTAGGATTAATGGGCAAAAATGGAATCTAATATTGGCTAAAAGGTAATATATGTATTCATTTTATAATGAACAATTCATTGTATAACTAAGAATTGTTCCCAGAAGCCAAGAAGACTCTGTAGAGTTAAACAGTGGCCTTAGAAAGGGTCTTTCGCATTTTAGTGGGGACCGCAGTGGAGGGTGAGATGAGGGGTGTTCAGTTGGTTGCAATCTGCAACCACACCGATAGATGCCACTAAATTTTACACGCTTGACCTTTCGATTAAAGTTGATTAATCCTATAATTTTCTTTAAACAAAAGTATTGTAATCACTATGCCATTTTTCTTTTTCTTTCCTCAGAAGCTCAGATGCCAGTCTGTATCTCTACAGGTAAGAAACAGAAAATTTAATTTTTTAACTTTCTTTTCATTTTGACAACTCTCTTGCTGTCTCTGCTCTACTCGGATTAAATTGGTTAATGCCATCACAGCAAGGGAAATCCACACTTTTCAAATAGAAGTATGTCTTTACCCACTGCTGGTTTCAAGTGAGGGGCTCATCTCCTCTCCCACTTAGCAGGTGGTTCTGCAGACTGTAATACTGCATCCTGGAAGACAAACTTTGGATTTTCACCTCTTCACCTGAAATAACAGGATAACATATACAAGTACATTGGTTGTAGTTGCAAACTAATCCTCCTCATCAACTTTCTCCCTCTGTTTTAAATACACGTGAAGGATTGGAGGCCTACCCTTGCGATTTTTCCAATATATTGTAAACATTTCAGTAGCTAACGTTAACTTGCAAATACCCCAGTGGTTCGCTGGTTTGTTATAGCATATATATCATACTCACTGGGGATTTCGGGGCCGCAGCAATTCCTGTCCACTTGTTTCCCTCTCCACTCTGCTGTGGTAAAAATGGGAGGACATGTCAAAAAAAGGCACTCTTCACTCCACGACTCCACCAGTTTCTCCTACTTTTTCACAGTCCAAGAGAAAAGAGATTTGGTCTCATTCTTGTGCGCCCTCGGAGTCCCCTTCTGTTTACTATCTGCTTATTATGCTGCTTCCTGATGCTAGGTAGAGTGCACCTATTGGTTGTTGATAACGTTCACATCATTGAACTTCTATTTATTTGCATGTGCCAAGACTAAAAACTTCTAATCATATTAAACATGGTGATTTTATTGGAACATTAGTACGAGAAAAAGACTGACTTAAGACAGCTCCGACTAGGTTTTCTCACTTGCCCGTGAGGCCCAACAACCAACCCAGCCCAACGGGAATCTTCCCGAATCTACTCGTGACATGTAACCATTGAGACAGAGTGGTGACTACGAACAGAGAGAAATGGGTACAACCAAGCCAAAGTTGTGTATTTTAAAATTAATTTAACCCTAACCCTTTTTTTGTTGATATCTGCTATTCGCTAAACTATCACGTGCAACCGGTCTGCTGCTAGAAGTACAGTACAGGAATCTGACTAGGAGGTTTAAGTTGATTAAAATGATTAAGCATCCAAAACCGTTAAATTTACTTTTGTTTGATCCAGTAGTTCATTTAATAGCAAATACTTGAGTAGAATTTTAAGATCAAGACTTCCTGAGTTGTATTCAGGCTTGATAAAGGTTGATCAATATATTAAAATAATTTTGATCCAAATTTGATTTTTTTTTTCTTTTTTCTTAATTTCAGGCACTGGTTGTTGTCCTGAAACACACCACTCCACAGTGCTGAAGCAGTGACATAGGGCAGACTTTGATATTGGTTAGACCAGTGCTGAATGATAAAGTGCTTCTAGCAACCTCTTCTTTGTTATGGGTTGTGCAGTCAAGGGGTTCTCGTCCAAAGAAATTTGATGTTATTTGACTAAAAACGATGCATTTTCACATAATTTTATGCTCATATCTTTACGATATTTATTAACAAAATACAGGTTGTAGTCCACGTTATGCTCAGACATTAGCAGAAAAACAAATTGGACCAAATGTACGATGTCTTGTAGTAGGCTAATCCCTAACATTTTTTGTGAGTGATTGCACTGTGTGCCATAAAACAGAATAATGACAAAATAACTTAACTCGCCCCGTTGATTCCTATGAATGTTGCTTCGTGGTGCATGAAGCCAAAAACATTTGACTTCTTGGCTGTAAACTTACCTGGATCTTCTGCATATTGTGGGGTCATAGAGCATGCAAACTCAGCTGAGCGGCTAACCTCCGGTTTACCTCCCCTAACTTGAATGGGGATAAAATAATTTAATCTTTCCAAATGTTATCAGGTAGAATGGATCAAATTCTTATATGAAACAAGTAATTTAAAAAAATCCACCATTTGACAGCCCCTTCTTTCACAATGTAATCTTAAGGGAAGAAGTCCCTTTGAGCCTCTGTGTATCACATTATGTTGTAATTACAGTTTGGCCACTATGTATAAAAGGCCTAGACTTTTCTGGTTGCTTATTACCTTAATACGTATGTTCTTCATGTATATGAGATGATGTCTGTAACCTGCTAGTGGTTTTGTTTTTGCTTGTGTGTCTGGAAAGAGGGAGCGCTCCAGTTCAGCGTGCCCTACATTATAATTTAGCTTTCCTTACCTGTGGCAATTGACATTGTTATGATTGATATTGCCAGTATTGAGATAATAGCGGATAACTGATGACAATACTGTGTTGAACTGCACCAATAAATGGCTTCAAAGCCTGGTGCTCTTACTGAGGGTTTTGTTCAGCTACATATAGACAGCATTTATTTTTAGCTTGTTCATAACAATTAAAAAAACAACTGCAGACAAAGCAGGTCAATATATCACTTTTCTACTTTTTCTACTTTTTCCTCAAGTTGTCAGCAACTCGAGTAACATATTACCTTCACTTTGTCTGGCTTACTGTCTCCACCACAGCCTCTCTGCCCTGCTGTCTGCTGTGTGTGTGTGTGTGTGTGTGTGTGTGTGTGTGTGTGTGTGTGTGTGTGTGTGTGTGTGTGTGTGTGTGTGTGTCGCAGAACAGACGTCAGCTTTACCACAAATGAAACGTGGTAGAGAACTCTCAACATACAGTAGTTCTTTTTATTTGACTAAGGCACTACGAACAATAATGGAAGGGAAAACCCCCTGGATTAGGGCACAAGAACCTCCCTTCCAAACAGAAAAAGGATATCACAGACATGATTATAAGATTAAAACTGTATTTATAGTACTTTAAATTAAAATGTTTTCTGTAAAATGTTGACATGAAGACAACATGAAGCAAGTTGAAGAAGACTCTTCTGTTGCTTCTCAAATCTAAAGACATCTGCACTGTAAACCTGCTCACCACAACAACCATTCTCTGTCGAATTAACTGAAAGAACATAAAAACACAGCATGGCAGTTGTTAATATCGCAGAGACATCTCCCTTTAGTAGAGGACTGTGACAATTCTCTAATGACAAACTTTGGACAGATACAAGTCAGTGTAGTCCAGGTCAGGCATTTTAGGGGACACAAACATAAGAAAAACACATTTTTGAGTGGAGGGGATCTTTAAATTCCTTATAAAATCTTCAATACATATATGAGTCTGGAAAGACATACTGTAGATGTAAACTGCAACTTGACTGCTGTGCACAACTGCGAGGCAGTAATTCTTTTTTATAATTCTTTTATTTTCATCTTCAACTTTTTTACCAAAGAACCCATTTTTTACAACAGTTGTTCATGATTTGTACTTTCGATTCAACCAGTTTCATGCCCATTTGAACCTTGAAAAGATGTTCATTACCTAATATTGTCTATGATAAAACTGGCAGGGTTGGGTAGGTTTCCGGTTTTATAAATCCGGTGTACAAACTTAAACCAGTTTAACTTTATATGACCCGACTAAACCAGCATTTGTTAATCGTAGGTGGCGAGAGATGCAGCATGCGGCCCGTTAGCTGGAGTCCCGGGATAGCCGATTAGCTCAGCGCTACAGGGTGCTGCTTCCTTGTTGTAGAGTTAAGAGTTGTGCACAATGCACTGCACTCCAACCAATGTCCACAAGAATGAACTCTCATCAGTAACGAGTTGGTGGAGGTTATGCTCTCTAACGTTATGTTACCCCCATGAAATGTAGCGACTGCCATCTTTTCTCAAGTTGCACTAGGCTGAAGTCCTATTTTATTTCTTATTTTGATGTTAAGCTTTAGAATCTAAGTTGAATGGTTTGTGTGAGAAGTGAAAATACGATGTGTCACAGTTGCTCTGATGGATTGTGGTGCTGTTATCATTCTCATTTATGGGTTCCCACTATGTTCCACTCAGGAGCAAACAAACGCCTGGAAGTTTTCAACCTTAATATTTGTAGGATTCGTATTGAAACCAGTGGTGGACGACAGTCTAATATGTGTTCCCATTTATTTTCCACCCTCTTTCCTTTCTTTTGACTCGTTCTTCTCTCTTTCAGACAAACACTGTCAAAGTCAGAGCAGACATGCCGCTCTCTGACCCTCCTCCCTCTCCAACATGTTTTATTGTGAGAACTCACACACACACACACACACACACACACACACACACACACACACACACACACACACACACACACACACACACA
>JBBPCS010003656.1:0-12072 GCA_037974645.1 Hollardia meadi
AGCTACAGAGTCACCTTAAACTAGATTATTTTATACGCATGGAAGATTATAAAAACAGGATCAAGGGCTACTTGACCCGTAATGCACACGTCCTGTTACTGAACATGACTAATTCATTTTTAATGTAATATAATCTGTTTGTTTTAAGTTTCTTGTTTGTTCTTTTATGTAAAACGTTTCATGCTGCCGTCTTGGCCAGGACTCCCTTGTAAAAGAGATTTTGAATCTCAATGGGAACATTTCCTGGTAAAATAAAAAAAATAAAATGAAAATCTGCTAACATAGAGGGGGAGGGGTTTATGACCTATACTGCAGCCAGCCGCCAGGGGGTGATCACGATGTTTATGTCACAGTTAATAGTATTAACACGTTTTGATCTGATGTGTAAGTGTTTCTACGTGTTCCCCCACAGAACACCTGTTAGCTCCAGGTGTGTTTGTCAAAGGCAGTTCAATCTTTTTGTTTGCCTACTCAGTGTTGAGTGGCCTGAAGGAGCATCGACACAACAGAGAAGCTAGTTTCCATCTTTCAAAACATTATTTTTTTTAATCATAGCTACAGCGAGCAGACAGACGAGATGCTGGGTCTCTGTAACTTACTCCTGTCTTGGTTTGGAGCAGAAAGAATGGCGCCATGTCTCCTCTTCACCTCCTCTGCTTGACCGGAGACTTTTTCAAGGAGGCTCCTCACCTCCCCCACCTGCGCGCACGCACACACACACACACACACTCACTTCCATTATGAGCCTCCTGGATGAGGCATACACACACACACACACACTTCCATTATGAGCCTCCTGGATGAGGCATACACACACACACACACACACACACACAGGCTTTGTGGAGTTTACCGTTTTAAAGAAGTCCTCCATGTTGACGGTGTCCGTCATGTCCCATGCCATCCCGCCGCTGCTGCTCAGAAAAGAGAGGGAATTAAAAATGGCCACCTGTAGCGGAACATAGAGCGTTTTTAACGACCTCCAACATTCATCCGGACTATTCAAACAGAAAAAGCCGCTGCTGCTGAAACACCAGCTGGATGTTTAACCGTTTTTCTCCGCTCAGACGACGTGAAACTCCGACAGACTGTTCCCCTCCAGCTGCTGTGCTGCCCGCGGTGTTATAACGGCTCAAAGAAGTCAAACCTCCGGGATATTTCTCTCTTTCGGTAAGTCTCCAGCGTTTTTACCTGCCCTGTGTCCTTCTGTGAGCGCACCTGTGTCATAAAAAGCGCGGGCACGCGGGGCGCGCTACCGGCTAAACTAGCAAACAAAGAAGCTCCATCACCTGAGAGTTCAAGCTAAAGCTACAGGAGCAGGAAGCTGCAACCACCAACCACCACCGGCAGATGGCGCTGTTGTATCACAAATTAAACTGCTCTGTCTGTGTTTACACTTGCGCGTTTAAGCTACCATACTGTGAAAATACTCCACTACAAGTGGTCTATGGAAAGTAACGAAGTATATTTACTCAAGTACTGTCCAATTTTGAGGTACTTTTTACTCCACTACATTTATTTGACAAGTTTAATTACTAGCCTACTTTGTAGAGTTTAATAATTGAATAATACAAAATATAAATAAATGATGATGTAATATTGTAGATTAAGATAAAACTTTATTGATTCCTGGAGGAGGGATTCACAAGCTGTTAAACCATGAACACATTAATGCATCAATACTTTAGAGCTTATATTATTCTGAAATATGCCATGAGTACTTTTACTTTTGGTAGGCTACTTTAAGTTAATGCTAATGCATTTGTACTTTTACTTAAAAATGCATGATTTTACTTGTAGCAGAGTATTTCTACACCTTAAGTACAAGATCTGGGTACCTTTTCCACTACTGGAGTTTTCTTGTGTCATAAAGGCTAGAAATGCTGCACCTGTTAAAATAGAAACACTGTCAAAATGTAATAATTCTCAATAATTCACCAGTACGGACCCCAGTGGTGGAAGAAGTATTCAGATCCTTTACTTAAGTAAAAGTAAAACACTGCAAAAAAAAAAAATACTTCACTAAAGTAAAAGTCCGGCATTTGAAGCCTTATTTAAGTAAAAGTTACCAGAAAAATGTCTGAAAATATCTGGTGGTTTTGGATTAATATTGCTGCTGCCACGTATCTCTAATCCGCCCTGTTTTCAGCTTTGTGACGATGCATTTTCCAGCTCATCCAAGAGGGTTTTTAATTTAGCAGAATTTCCTCAGCACACTTTCTACTGTCAGCTTTCCACGCTGTGTGACTGCCCGAGTCTTCCTCTGTCTTTTCAAAAAGGTGAAAATGAGCCTGTGCTCAGAGACACGGACGGATCACTGCATCAGCATCATTTATCAAACAAATGACAGATCCTTCAGGGTCCTGCAGCTCGGCCTTTTCACACGAGTGACACGCACAGTGAAAAGCTTCTGTCTCCAATCAGAAGTGCTGGTTTTCATGAATAATGCAGTTAGTGCTCGTGGGAGCTGAAGAGCTTCTTGGTTTCTTGGCGCAAAGTACAAATATTATCATCCATCATTTTACCAGGGGACGTCAGCTAAATGAGCCATGTTACGAACATGAAAAGCAAAACAAAAGCCACAATCTCGTTTTTAACTCAGTTAATTCTGCAAATTTTGAACCGTCCTGAAGGCAGATGGAGCGTTGCTGTTATCAAGGTGTGGCAGGATGTTTGCTCACTAACTGACGTTAAATAAGGTAACCGTCAAACCCCTGTTCAAAGTCAGCTGTCACCCTGTCTGTAAAAATATGAAGTTGGTCCAAAGTTGAACCAAATGTCAAGAAAATGATTTCAATAAAAATGCTAATAGTTCATGTTTATTTTCCCATTTTAAAAGCTAAATAAAAGCATTTAACAAAACAACCAAACATTTATTGCAAGTAGACAAAACGTAAATCCACAATTTGTTGGGGGGTTTGATAAATTTGTGGCCTAAGGTAGAAGGCGATGAGTTAAACAGCTCTCGTTCTGAGCATGTGCAGTTTAAACTCTTGAAGGGATTCTGCAGAAAGTTTAACGTTCATAACTTTTTGTGGTATTTCTGTTCCAGGAAAGTGAAAATTGCATCAACATCATTGTCAAAGAAATTGTCAACATCGGCCTTCACGCAGTCATCAGCCACCTCGGCCTCACTGGCTTGTCACGAGGACATTCACCTGATTAGGCACCCTCAGACAAAATGAAGAAGGAGCACAGTGGTCGCCATTTTGACAGTGATGATGATGTTATCGCTGCTGAGGATCATTTTCTGGAGGTCCAAGGCTTCTTAAAATAAAGGATCCGCAAATGCTGGAGGGTTGACTATGTTGAAAAATAAACATGCTCAGTTTTCTAAAATTGACTCCTATGTTAGGCCATGAACTTATCAAACATGGAAATTCTGACTTATTTTTTAAACACCTCTCTAAGAGGCTCGAACACAAGAATTCAACGTGAAAGCAAACCTTGTACTGAAGCAGGACTTCTCAATCTTTTGTAACTTAAACACATTTCTGATTGTAAACAAATTTCTGAGGACCACTTCCCAAATAACTGACAAAAATATCATGACGTGACCAAAACATACATACTGGTCTGTGGCAGGATTTCACGAGGGAACGTTAGCTAGCAGTGGCAGATGTTAGCTAGCTGTGGCAGATGTTAGCTAACTATGGCAGACGTTAGCTAGTAGTGGCAGACGTTAGCTAGCTGTGGCAGATGTTAGCTAGTAGTGGCAGACGTTAGCTAGCTGTGGCAGATGTTAGGTAGTAGTGGCAGACGTTAGCCAGTAGTGGCAGAAGTTAGCTAGCTGCGGCAGACATTAGCTAGCTGCGGCAAACTTAAGCTAGCTCTGGCAGACGTTACCTAGCTGTGGCAGACGTTAGCTACTAGTGGCAGACGTTAGCAAGCAGTGGCAGATGTGAGCTAGTATTGGCAGACGTTAGCTAGTAGTGGCAGATGTTAGCTAGTAGTGGCAGACGTTAGATAACTGTGGCAGACGTTAGCTAGTAGTGGCAGACTTTAGCAAGCAGTGGCAGATGTGAGCTAGTATTGGCAGACGTTAGCTAGTAGTGGCAGATGTTAGCTAGTAGTGGCAGACGTTAGATAACTGTGGCAGACGTTAGCTAGCTGTGGCAGACGTTAGCTAGTAGTGGCAGACTTTAGCAAGCAGTGGCAGATGTTAGCTAGTAGTGGCAGACGTTAGCTAGTAGTGGCAGACGTTAGCTTGCTGTGGCAGACGTTAGCTAGCTGTGGCAGGACATGTTTGGTGATTTTATAATGTAACTAGTCATTGAAATTCTGCATTTTATTTGGCATTTTTTATTTCTGTGAATTCTTGAGCACCTTTAGATATAAAAAATAACAATCTTTGTAACTTACAAAACCCACTAGATGACGTTCTGAGGCCCTGGTTGAGAATAGCTGAAACTCTCTGCAGCCCTGCAAACTTCAATTTTACACATGTAATATTTATTCAGGAGAGACCTGGAAACATGTTTGTCTTCAGAGGCAGTTTAACCACTCCGGTATCTCTTGGGTTTAATATATTTTTGATAAAAATTAAATTTTTATCCTTGTATTATGTGATGCATTTCATTCTTACCACCACTAGAGGTAGCTGCAACATTAGAATCTGAAGATGAAAAGTACGTTTCTCTTCTTTTTTTTTCTTAAAGTATGATAATCAATACATGAATCAGCACTTCAGCTTGATTCAATTTAGTTGGACTCAGGTTTTCTGAGAGATACACATTTAACAGCGAATAACCAATATTTACTAGACAGCATAAATATTTTTAATGGGCTATTAAATATCCAATGGCAGCAAATCTGGAGGTGGTTTCTCTCTCATTTCTGAGTCAGCAAGGAGACCGTATGGATTTTGTGGTGCTGTGTAACATATTTCAAGGTTCTTATGAAAAAAAAAATTGTAGGAGGAACAAAGTACATAAAAAAAGAAGTCTCATAAGGGGGATTTACATGGTTGGCTGCTACACACATTCTCCTGGACCAACAACACCTTGAGGTACTTCAGTGGTTTTTGGCTAGAGTCCTGTCCAGGCCATTATGAGCTGCTAATTACTAATTAACAGTCTGTCAAGTCGACACTAAAGCTAAAAAAGATGTAGCAGCCGGCTCCTTCTGCCAGCGTTCGTGTTCCTCTACATCCGAGACAATGTGCCTCTGCAGGATAACCCTGACGGAGCCTCACCATTGTAATGCATGGGCTGGTGGGACAATCTCTGGTAGGGTCACTCTGAATTAGATCAGTCTACCGTCCTGGAAAGCAGAGACAAGACACTGAGACTGAGCTGGGGGAAAAAAAGGCAGCAAGAGCAACAAAGCTGAAATTAAAGGCTTATTAAAGCTAAATAATGGTGAACAAAGAGGCCTTTTACTCGGTCTGGTAGCTGAAATGTGATTTAAATTCTAAACAAAAAACTAAAGATTTTCCCAATAAAACACCATGAAACTTTAAATTGAATCAGAGTTTTTCAATTCAATCCAAACCCTTTATATAAGCCTCAAAACTCATTAAGATTTCCCTCGTTTGTAAAGATGTCGAGATACAGAGACATTTATTTAAAAAACTAAGCTAAACATTCTATAAGTAAAAGTACTCCGTGAAAACAACTGCAGGCTGAGTTGAAGTGGTTTGAAGTCGTAGTGAGAGTGTCGATCATGAGAATGTGTTGAGGATAATTCCATGTGTTTGGTGCACAAAAACAGATTTTTCCAAGTTCGGAATAAACCCGTGGACTTGAAGCGTGAGTCAGTTAGTAGAGTGAGTTTTGTATGGTCCTGTGGTCCAGTCCAGCACAGATGATAATTATATAGGGTGGTGAGAGTCCAATAAGGGATTTATAGATGAAAAGATACAGATGTTTATCACTGTGCCAGAGAGAAGCACCTGAATGCACCTGAGAGCGAGTGATTAACTGAGTCCAGAGGTTTCAGGGAGCAGCAGCAGCAGGTCTGTAGATGATATCAGGGCTTCTCAACCGTCTGTAACTTAAAGCCCATTTCTGATTGTTTCTGAGTACCAACTTCCAAAATGAATGACAGAAAAATCGTAACGTGACCAAAAAGACACACTGTGACAGACGTTAGCTAGTAGTCAAATGTAACTGGTCATTGAAAAGTATGCATTTTTTATTAATGTGAATTATTGACCACATTTAGATATAAAAAAAAACATTTTTTTAAAATTTAAAGTACAACAACAGTAATAGAATCCAACTATTTTGCTGTACCACTGCCTCCGAGGACCACCAGACGATGCTCTGAGGTCGACAAGAACAGCTGGATTATATCCCCATAAAAGACTTTCTCTACTACACTTCTACAGTTCAAAGGAAAACTGGATCTGTTTCTGTATAAAAACCTAAGTTTACAAAATAAATAATAATAATTATTTATAACAACAATAATAATAATATCTTTTAACAACGTGGGTTGTGAGAAGGAATAAATCAGTCCAACGTTCAGGGATTTCTTCATAACTTTAGTGAGCTCCAACACTGTACAGTCAACTCATTCAACTCCCTCTGCGACCCCGAGGAACTAGATACAAGACAAAGGTGGCACCTATTTAATCCAATGAAAACTGCTCGCCTGGCCCATACGGCAAAAAAGTTTTCTAGCTTCTTGCTTTACTTCCTGGTTTACTTCCTGGTTATGCAGCCCACTGAATATGCGCAGTAGTGTTTCTCCCGCTGGCCCCGCCCACCACTTCCAGCTCGGCCTATAGACTTTACATTGTGATGACATCAGAGATTTTTAACTTTCCCCTCCAGACACGTTCTAAAGTACATAAAAATACTCTGCTATGACTAATATTTTATTTAACATTGTTTTCCCACATTAAAAAGTTTTTAAGTAAATTCGCTGCTCAGCTCCCTGCCCTTCCATGTAGGCACATGGAAGGGCAGGGAGGTGTGCTCCCAGAACAGAGCCATACCGCCAAATATAACTTACTGCAAATGGGAATCCATTTTTTTTACTATAGTGGTCCTGACAGAAATGCATAAAATAAAACTTAACATGTCTTACAAGTGTAGTTATAGACGTCCTGTGAACCATTTGTTCAGTGTTTACAGCCTCCTCATGAAATAAAAACAGAAAACCAGGAAACTTTTATTAAAGATAGTGAGCAGCGGCCCCGGGGGGAAGCTGACCCCTGCACATGGAGCAGCACACACACACACTCTTTTTTTTTTTTAGCAGTTTTCAATGTAAATCAATAATGCAGGCTTGCTGGCAGGCTGAGCAGAGCTTCGCAGTAGTTTCACAGACTGTGTAGGCAGGCAGGCAGCTTGGGAGCTATCTGGCTGATGATGAGTCCCTGGTGAAGCTGCAGGAAGACGCCACTGGGGCCAAGTCCAGCCGCAGTTTGTGTCGGGCTGTGACGTCTTGTCAAAGCAGATGACGAGTAGTTTTAAAATCCACGCATATGCTACGACTATCACCTGGCCTTGGGTGCAGATCCCAGGGGAGGACGGAGAGGATGTGTCCCCCCAAACCTCTGAAAAACATGAAGTTGTTTATTTGTAAATAAATTACGCAATAGGAGATATGTGTTTAATAGAAGCTGATCCCACTTTTGAAATAATTCACACACGTCCCCACATGTATCCTGCTCAGTGGTCTTAACTGCTGCAGAGTAGTCATAAAATGTGCATCTACTCATGGACAATGATGCTAGGAAACATACGTAATATGTATTTAAAATGCTGTAAATGTACTGGATTATTTATGGGATAATAAATGTGGAAGTTATGGTTGTATCATCTGAAACTACTACGTAAATAAACAAGTGTTTACATCTCGTCATAATTCAGGACCCTATAAAGATTTGAATATTTTTATAGTTGGTATATACTTATAAATGAGATGGTTCAGTTGTTTTATTTCTTTCATACACACATTCGCACACATAATCTAATACATCCACACCTCTGCTGCTCCTGCCACCCCCTTCTCCTTTGTACTATTTTTAAATGAGAAATTTCATTAGCTATTTAAAAGCCATCACAAGACATATTGTGGGGATTTTGGCTGTGGCAGGAGTTAACTGTGGAGTGAACGTAAGCCCCTTCACATGCACCACCTAATTAACCAGGCAGGCCGGGGTGGAGGTTTACGCTCAGTGCAATCTAGCTTAATTGCATTTTCACTTTCATGATTAAAAGCTGGATCTGATATAATCATGTAATGCTCTGTGGGTGCAGCATTAACACTGCCGGGGTGACTCAGTGGGCCAACCCAATAACCAAACCTTCAAACAGACAAGTCTGTGCTTGGTTTCCAGTGGTAAATATAATAAATCAGGGGTGTGTGCAGTATTTCAGAGCTGTTTGTCATAGCATGGTGTGATATTTGATTATATTTTATCTCACCTACTTCTGACTCAGTTATTGACTTCCTGTATTTCCTCAAATGACTTAATCTCACAGAAAACTCACCCAGACGAGGAAGCGACGGTTTCACGTCGAGATAAAACACGACCTTCCCCTAAACGCAACCTGTTACAGCGATCAGATGTATGTGTTTCCTTTATGATGCGTTTGTCTCTGCGATCCTGAAATGTCAGCAAAAAAACTAGGAAAACAAGGAACTTAATCGTGAAAAGAAAATAAAGTTTGCCTAATTATGCCTAAGAATAAACAAATAAATGCAGTATTCTTTAACTAGACAATAACAGAACATCAAAGTGTAACTTCTAAATGGCACAATTTACATGCTAATTATGTTGCATTCAATCACTATAAGCTCATTAACTATTCTTCAATATATGAATTGACTGTTAATCAGTAATTAAAAGTAAATAATACATTAAATAGCCATCAGACTGTTTCATGTCGCCTGCGAGGAGATTTGAGGATCTTCTTTGGGTGAGTGTTGGAATGAGAGAGGAGGGAGACGAACACATTTCTAGAGATAATTACTTTAACCCGTCCACACCGACACATTTGGCACCGTGGATTCTCTTGTTCGCCCGCTTATGTTTTGAGGCATTCACAGAAACAATACAGCAGGGGTTCTCAACTTTTTGTAACTTTAACCTTCCCAAATTAATGACAGAAAAATCATAACATCACCAACAAACTAGCTTGTTCTGACTGGCAGATGTTAGCTAGCTGTGGCAGATGTTAGCTAGCTGTGGCAGATGTTAGCTAGCTGTGGCAGATGTTAGCTAGCTGTGGCAGAGCGCATTTGTCTAGTGATTTTCAGACAAAACTGGTCTTTTTTTAAATGTGAATTCTTGAGCACCTTTAAATATAAAAAATAACTAAAAATAACAAGTACAATAATAGTAACAGTAATCCAACCATTTGGCTGTACCACTGCCTCTGAGGCCCACCAGTGGTTGAGGATAGTTGCAATACAGGACAATTTGTTAGCGTTCACATGTTCTATTACCATTGTTGGGAAAGTTACTTGAAAAAAGTAATAAATTACTTTCATTACTCAAGTAATTACATCATTTTTTACTCACCAGCAAAACTTAATCTCTTGCATTACTGCATTACCCAGACTTTGCTTTTATTAGTAAATAGTAGTTAGCAAACTAGCTCAGTGCTTGTAACATGAACGTATCATAGAACTGGATACGGCGAGAGCGCTCAGTCTGGCTTCCAGTTTCACCCAGTGGCCACTCGTGGTATTGCAGCTAAAAATTCCCCTGCGGCCCAAAAAGCATTTTCCTCATAGACCAACATTATAAAAGAGACGTCTGTAAAACTGTTGACAGGACACCTCGAACTGCAAACAAGGTCAATTATGACTCTGTGATGAAGTTTTGATCCATGGAGGTTTGTATATTTGTTAAAAATCTCTGATGTCATCGCAATGTAAAGTCTATGGGCCGAGTGGGAACTGGTGGAGAGAAACACTACTGCACATATTCAGTGGGCCGCATAACCAGGAAGTAAACCAGGAAGCTAGAAAACTTTTTTGGCGTATGCGCCAGGTGAGCAATTCTCATCTTTGCGTTCGGTATTTAGTTCTTTTTTAAAAATCTAAAAACTCCAAAACACATCTCTATTTAACACAGGTTTAACAGCAGCCATATACTGAAAACCAATAGCTAGCTTAGCGTTAGCCCTGGCGACCACACACAGCTTTCCAGAAGTTTCTTCCTCACAGTGAAGCTGTAAAGTTACTCTGAAGAAAACCAGCTAATTCCTAGGCAGCTAACATTAGCAAGCAAGCTAATAAGACATGCCAATCCCAGAGCTACTGGGAGGTGCACTTCTCTTTTGGGAAAGGCTAGCTGTTTGACCCACACTGCTTGCATCAAGCTAACAGAAACCAAAATTAATCAAAAAGTAACTGAGCATAGCTTTACTGGGATTCGTAAAGTTTAAATTGTAATCCCTACCGTTACTAAAAAAGTAATCACTTACCTGAATTTTAATGCAAAACGTGCTAAAGCTGAGCTACATCCACCTATTTATAAAAAAATTATCTCTGTGGAATCTCCCCATTGTTGTAAAATAAAAAGTACAGATGTCCAGATGTCCAGTCATCAAACCGAATATTGCCTGAAAGCAGGGTTTCATAAGTTTGATAAAAACATTGATTTAATCTCCACTCTCCACTTTATGCAATGTTGGACAATCATAATCAGCTACATTTCATCACACATCTATTATCACTTGATGGCATATATTAAACAAAACTCTCTGATTGCCGTTAATGCTTAACAGATTTACCCTTCTGGAGTCCTTCGGTGCAGCACAACTCTGCTCATTAACTTCTGTCACTCCTGTAATTGTGTGTTTTGTGGATTAAATCATGTGCACGACGGGGGCACAAAATCACTGACATGCAGGAAATTGAGGTTGTATAGACACACACATGCAAGTGTGACGTCGTTGGTATGGACACGTAAATTTAAAAAAATTAAAATATCAATGGTTTAACCTCAAAGTGCTCTGTCTTTCCTTCAAACCAGCTCCATCCCTTCATACGGACAGACATTACTTGCGCTCTACCTTTTCTAAACCAAATGTGAGAATGACTCAAGTTTCCTCTCACCTTGAAGAACTCTTCATGCTGAAAATAAAGCACCGCTGCTCATTCAGCCAAGATAGATTCTAGGCTCACTTTTATTCGGCGACTGCGAAGCTCACTCATCGACTTATTAAATTGACTTTTTCCACATCAAGTATGATAACTTCCTGCATTAAAAAGAAGCACCAAAATATGCACAACAACGATCTCATTTCTCATTTCCTGTTAGAGGAGATGATACAGTCCAGATTACAAAAGCAAGGCCACCTCAAGGTTTCTGTGTCTGCTCTATCAGAATGTGACGTGAATGTCAAATGACCCCAGCGATGTGGTCAAATCTACCCTTTGATGCTGTGTACAGAAAAATAATAAATAATCAGTAAAATGTTATATTGGCCTCCCAGACATGCTGGAAGGCAAAGGAAAATATCACCAGCTTTGATGTTTACCTGTCAGACAAGGATGAAAGGTGTTATTCAGCCTGACAACACGCCAGAAAGTCTAAAGAGTTCACAACGTTCATTCAGGAGGCTTCATGTCGCGGGACCTGACGACCCGGGACAAACAGGTTGTTGTTGGCTCTGAGCTTTTCATTTGTTTCTCCACCAATTTCACTGGTTGTGATGGCCCCAATTATCAGAACACGAAATAATAATCACTTAATCGAAACAATTATCAACATGAATCAAAAATGAAAATAATCATCAGTTGCAGCCAGACTTTAAATGTGCAATTTGGGTACCTCCAAAAATACAGGGGGCAGCATATCACCAGAGTAACCGCCAACTGCTGTCACTATACTGTCTGCTGTAGTTATCTTGAGCTGTGTAATTATAGCGACTGTTAGCTCAGTTAGCGGTGGAGCTAGTGGCCCTACAGCTGACTGAAGTCTGGATAGATCGTGACCTCGTATCACAGGGGGAGTCACCGCGGGCTCTGCAGCCTGAACACGGCTGGAAACCAAACTGGGAGCGGACCCAGCCTCTGAGACCGGTGGAGGCCAGTTTGACGACAGGAGATACAGTACGGAGGTGATTTACAGCGGCTCCGACGAGGACTATGACGTCAGGG